>QNUK01000140.1:545000-547500 GCA_013621035.1 Clarias magur | reverse complement strand
GTAGCGTGTCTGTATCTTGGCAGCGTGTCCTAATGTCACCCTTAGCGTGTCTGTGTAATGCCTTAGCGATGTCTGTGTATTAATGTAGCGTGTCTCTAATATGTAATGCCTTAGCGATAATGTCTGTGTATGTCTTGTAGCGATATCCTAATAACTCTTGCTTAGCGATAAATGTCGTAATGTATGCTTGATTAATGTGTATCTTCCACGTATGTGTGTACATTAATGTACCTGCCGTGTGTGTGTGTATACCGTGTGTGTATTATTATTTTACACACGTGTGTGTGTGTATTAACTTTCCCCGTGTGTGTGTGTGTATACGTGTGTGTGTGTGTATACAGTAATGTGTGTGTGTATACGTGTGTGTGTGTGTGTGTGTGTGTGTCTGTGTCTGTGTGTGTGTGTGTGTGTGTGTGTGTGTGTATGTGTGTGTATGTGTGTGTATGGCTTGTATATGTGTGTGTGTGTGTGTATATGTGTATTATTATTGTGTGTATATGTGTGTGTGTGTGTATGTGTGTGTGTGTGTATGTGTGTGTGTGTGTATGTGTGTGTGTGTATGTGTGTATGTGTGTATGTGTGTGTGTGTATGTGTGTGTGTGTATGTGTGTGTGTGTATGTGTGTGTGTATGTGTGTGTGTATGTGTGTGTGTGTGTATGTGTGTGTGTGTGTATGTGTGTGTGTGTGTGTGTGTATGGCCTTGTGTGTGTGTGTATGTGTGTGTGTGTGTGTGTATGTGTGTGTGTATGTGTGTGTGTATGTGTATTATTATTGTACATTATGTGTACCCGTGTGTATTATTAGCCACCCCGTGTGTGTGTACGTGTGTGTGTATATACCGTGTGGCATTAGCCTTATGTGTGTGCGTGTGTGCTTATATATTAATGCTTGGCATTAATGTATGTAATGTGTCTTGGCGTGTGTATATGTGTCTTGCTTGATGTACCATATGTAATGCTTGTGATGTATATGTCTTGTGGCGTGTATATATGTGTCTGTAGCAGCGATATATATGTCACCTTAGCGTGTATATATGTCTGTAGCGATATGTATGTATATATGTGTCTTGCTTAGCGATGTATATGTGTCTTGTAGCGATGTATATAATGTCTGTAGCGATAATATATGTGTCTTGTAGCGTGTATATAATAATATGCTGTAGCGATGTATATAATAATGTCTTAGCGTGTGTATATGTGTCTGTAGCGATAACCTATATAATGCCTTAGCGTGTATATGTATCTTGTAGCGATAATGTATATTAATGCTGTAGCGTGTATATATGTGTCTTGTAGCGTGTATATAATAATGTAGCGATATTATTATATGTGTCTTGTAGCGATGTACTTATATATTATCTTGTAGCGATGTCTTATATGTATGCTGTAGCGTGTGTATATGTAATGTAGCGTGTATATAATAATAACGTCGCGTGTATACAGTATGTGTGTGTGTGTGTGTGTCTTAGCGTGTGTCACAATATTAAATGGCGTGTGTGTATATGTGTCGCAGCGTGTATTAACCTTATGTGTCTGTAGCGTGTATATGTGTCTTGGCGGCGTGTATATAATGTCTTGTAGCGATAACGCCATAATGTCTTGCTTGGCGATAACCTTATATGGCCAATGCTTGGCAGCGTGTATATGTGTCTTGTAGCGTGTATGCCTTATGGCCAATGCTTGTAGCGATGATGATGTATATGGTAATGCTGTAGCGTGTATTATATAAGCAAATAGCAGCAGCGTGTCTATGTAGCGTGTCTGTGTCATCTTGTAGCGTGTCTGCAATAATGCCTTGTAGCGATGTCTGTGTCTTGGCAGCGTGTCTGTGTCTTGTAGCGTGTCTGTGTCTTGTAGCGTGTCTGTCTATCTTGTAGCGTGTCTGTAATGCTTGTAGCGTGTCTGTATGTCTTTGGCGGCGTGTCTACAATGATAACGTAGCATGATATTATTATTATTACATTAATATTATTAGCCCGTATTATTGTGTACACGTGTGTGTGTGTGTACGTATTATCCGTGTGTGTGTGTGTATACCCGTGTGTGTGTGTGTGCCATTAATGTGTGTGTGTGTATACCCCGTGTGTGTGTGTGTGTATACCGTGTGTGTGTGTGTGTGTGTCTGTGTCTGTGTGTGTGTGTGTGTGTGTGTATATGTGTGTATGTGTGTGTATGTGTGTGTATGTGTGTGTGTATGTGTGTATATGTGTGTGTATGTGTGTGTGTGTATGTGTGTGTGTGTGTGTATATTATTGTGTGTGTGTATGTGTGTGTGTGTGTGTATGTGTGTGTGTGTGTATGTGTGTGTGTGTATGTGTGTATATTATTATTGTGTGTGTGTATATGTGTGTGTGTGTATGTGTGTGTGTGTATGTGTGTGTGTGTGTGTGTGTGTGTGTATGTGTATTATTGTGTGTGTGTGTGTGTGTGTATGTGTGTGTGTGTGTGTGTATGTGTGTGTATGTATGTGTGTGTGTATGTGTGTGTGTATGTGTGTGTG
>QNUK01000140.1:470000-542500 GCA_013621035.1 Clarias magur | reverse complement strand
TGTGTTGTGTGTGTATGTGTGTGTGTGTGTGTGTGTGTGTGTGTGTGTATGTGTGTACCGTGTGTGTGTACCGTGTGTGTGTACCGTGTGTGTGTGTACCGTGTGTGTGTGTACCGTGTGTGTGTGTGTATACCGTGTGTGTGTGTGTATACCGTGTGTGTGTGTGTATACCGTGTGTGTGTGTGTATACCGTGTGTGTGTGTGTGTATACCGTGTGTGTGTGTGTGTATACCGTGTGTGTGTGTGTGTATACCGTGTGTGTGTGTGTGTATACCGTGTGTGTGTGTGTATATACCGTGTGTATATACCGTGTGTATATACCGTGTGTATATACCGTGTGTGTATACCGTGTGTGTATACCGTGTGTGTGTGTGTGTGTGTGTGTGTATACCGTGTGTGTGTGTGTATACCGTGTGTGTGTGTGTGTATACCATGTGTGTGTGTGTGTGTGTGTGTGTGTGTGTGTGTATGTGTGTATACAGTATGTGTGTGTGTGTGTATGTCTGTGGATGTGTGTGTGTGGCGGGTTGACTTTATGTTCACATGTCCTCTAAAACACTCTAAACTATAAGACATGACCCTGTCGAGTTCGCCGCGTGACCTGACGCAGTGTCTCGCTGTTCCCTGTCCCACAGAGGACGTGCTGCACACGCTGACAGGCGCCATGTCGCTCCTGCGCCGCTGCCGCGTGAACGCCGCCCTCACCATCCAGCTGTTCTCTCAGCTCTTCCACTTCATCAACATGTGGCTGTTCAACAAGCTGGTGACCGAGTCGGACTCGGGCCTGTGCTCGCACTACTGGGGCGCCATCCTGCGCCAACAGCTCAGCCACATCGAGGCCTGGGCGGAGAAACAGGGCCTGGAGCTCGCCGCAGACTGCCACCTCAGCCGCATTGTGCAGGTACACACACACGTGTCTTTCCATGCATTTTCTACCTGAAACCGAGATGTCCTCCAGCTTTCTTTCTCGGCGTCGAGTGCCTGCGTATTTCCCCAGATTATTTGATTCTTTATTAATTCTCTTCGTACGGATGAACGGGTTTCGGGTTTGGAGATTGTTCCACACATGGATAAGATCGCGGCAAAATCAAACATCTCGGATATATTTTCTTCAAAAGCCCACTTCCTGTTTTTCACACTCACACACACACACACACACACACTCACACACACACACACTCAGAGATGCTGTTTACATGGAGCCTATTGTTCACACAGAGCTTGTTTTTTTAACTTTATTTTTAACGGCGCCGTTTTGTTTTCCCGACGTTCTCTAATAAACGCTGGGCTCTCACAGGCGCAGGTGTATCCATACAGAGCTCGGAGTAGCCTTTATTCCTGTGTAATTGTACAGGATGTAGAGTTGTGTTGATGCGTCCTCTGTCTTCTGTTGCTAGGCGACGACGCTCCTCACCATGGACAAGTACAACGTGCAGGACATCCAGAACATCAACAACACCTGCTTCAAGCTCAACTCTCTGCAGCTGAACGCACTGATGAGTAACTACCACTGCGCCCCGGACGAGCCCTACATCCCCCCTGTGAGTGACACGCCCGTGTCCCTCCCACTAGCTCTCGCTTTCTCTCCATCTCTCTCTCTGTCCCTCTCACCTTCTTTCTCACATTCTTCTTTCTTTGGGAGTTTTTTTTTTTTTTGTATTACTATGAAATAATGTCTGAAGTTTGATTGGTGCGCGTGTGTGATTGGTGCGCATAATTGGTACATGTGTGTGTGATTGGTGCGTGTGATTGGTGCGTGTGTGTGTATAGATCGTCGTGTGTATGATGTGTGATTGGTGCGTGTGTGTATAGATTGTTGTGTGTGCGTGTGTGTGTATGATGTGTGATTGGTGCGTGTCTGTGTGTGTAGATTGTTGTGTGTGTGTGTGTGTGTGTGTAGATTGTTGTGCGTGTGTGTGATGTGCATGTGATTGGTGTGTGTGTGTGTGTGTGTGTGTGTTGGTCATCAGACTCGTTACTCTCAGGCTTGCCCTAGATCCCCTGTTGAGAATAAAGCAGAAGATAAACAAGCGTGTGCTTTATATTAATAATCGTTTCATTCCTGCTGCACTCCTGATCCTGCGTGAGCTCCTGCGTGATCTCTCCTGGTCATTAACTCTGCGTCGTCCTGCAGGAGCTGATCGATCACGTGGTGGCGGTGGCGGAGAACACGGCGGACGAGCTGGCCCGCAGCGACGGCCGCGAGGTCCAGCTGGAGGAGGACCCCGACTTACAGCTCCCCTTCCTGCTGCCGGAGGACGGCTACTCCTGCGACGTGGTCCGCAACATTCCCAACGGCTTCCAGGAGTTCCTGGAGCCGCTGTGTCAGAGAGGTACGGACAGGAAGTAGTCGTGCGCCGCTCGCGGTCGGAGCACGGTGAAGGGTTGTTTGGTTTACGCTGACGTGTGGCGCGTGGAATGCTGTTGGTTTGGGACCGTTTGTCTCGGATGAAAAACAAACACAGATAAGGCTTGAGAGCAGCTTGATAATGTGTGTGTGTGTGAGAGAGAGAGAGAGAGAGAGATCTCCAGGATTTGCGTGCATGTGTATGCATATTAAGGTGTTGACTTTCTGACGTTTCCAGGTTTTTGCCGTCTGACCCCTCACCCTCACTCACCCGGAACCTGGACCGTCTACTTCGAGGGAGCGGACTGCGACAGTCACTTCTCCGCAGATACCTCTGACATGGTAGGTCACATGACACGACTGACACACGCACACACTGATGGCAACGTGACACACTATCTGAGACACTGAGTGCTTTGTTCTGTACTGTAAGTCGTCTCCGTCCTCCGTGATTAGATAGTAGATCTGAATTTTTTGTTTTTCATTGTTTATGGCGATACGGCTTACGTCCTGGTTTTCGTGGACGTGCCTCAGACCTACCTCAGTCAACACCGCTCCCACCGCTACAGCTAATTACTGACCCGAGCGCTGTAAATGATAGCTTTCCACTCACCCCGATCACACACAAGCCCCCTGAGTTGCACCGCTTCCCCTGTAATTGCCCTGTTTTTTGTTTTTTTTTTGTTTTCCCCCTCATTGTGGTTTGCATTGCACCGTGCCCAAACGCAAAGGCTCCAGACCGCGCTCGAGCAGGAGCCAGCTTTCAGCCTCCGCGCAGCGCCATCCAGCCTCTGATTACGCGACCTGGCGACGCGCCAGACAGACCCGCCCCCGCGTCTCAGGCGACTCCTTAACGATCCCATTCAGGCTGCGGTAGAGCTCCTCGGCTTTTATCATGGAGCTGTGTGAAACGCCAGCAGATCGTTTGCGTCGGGGTTTTCCCCGTTTCCTGTGCGCGCGCACACACACACACACACACACACACACACACACACACACACGTGTTTACATGGACTATATAAAATAACCGAACTACACCGAATCAGATTACAGCCGCTAGTTGATGAGCGCTCAGATTTCTTCAACAAGCAAAGATGTTTTTTTTTCTGCTAGTGTAGGTGTAATTCATTTGGGAAGACAACACCGACAAGGTTGTGTAATTGTAGGAAAATAATCAACCACATTATGTGATGCAGCATGACACCAAGTGGAGGCTTGAAGCTGATTATGTTACAGTACCTTAGTGTTTTCTTCTTCTTATACAACTGTGTACTGATACTGAAAAATAATAATAATGCATCTTAGTAAGTGAAATATTCTTGAATCTAGCGAAACCTATGTATAATTTCTCAAAATAACTTTACAACAAGCAAAGTATAGGATTATTTCTTTGGCATATTTCTATTATACTTTCTAGAATTTATACAAAAAGTTTCAGCTTTTAAGTTGTAGATCGAAGTTATAAATTTTAAGTTATACAGTAGGTTATAGTTGGCTACACTTTCTTAAAATAAGATTAAAACATAGTATAATATAAAATTATTTCTAGTCAAATATAGTAAAAAAAAATGTAAGCTTTTACATTATAGATGTAAAATTATTTCTAGTGAAATGTTACACAATATTAAAGTAAAAAGTTGTAGATTTAAGTTGTAGATTTTAAGTTATAGCTTATAGTTATTCATACCTTCTTATATTACAACAAACCTAATATGGAATTAAGCTTATTTCTAATCAAATATACAAAAAAAAAAGTTTTAAAGTAATAGATTTAAGTTATTCATTTTAAGTTATGGATTATAGTTAGCTAAACGTTTCTTAAAATAAGATTAAAACAAACCTAATATAAAACTATATAACTGTTGAACTTATTTCTAGTCCATTGTTAGTAAATATTTAAGAAAAACTTTGTTCTGTTGGCAGAGGATTTTTTTTTTTCAAGACATTTCTAAAAATGAGCAAAATTTTATACAAAATGTTATTAAATACAACAAGAATTGTATTTGCTTAAAATTTTAGTAAATTCTGGTAGGAAAACTAGGGTTAGTAATCTTGTATTTGGTTTGTTGTTTTTCTTGTTTTAAAAAATGTAGATAACTTTAATCTAAAACCATATTCAAGATATTTTCACTTGCTAAAATGTCATTTTTTCAGTGAATGTTACAATTTTATGTGTTACGGAGCGATACGGTCTTTGGGAGACTCCTTCTTTAATTAGAAATTAAGCGTAGACATCATGTGACTGAATGTCCTTGTGTTGATCAGATTTCTCCAGGATTCTGAGAGGAACTGGATTTCAACAACAAAAAAATATAAATAAATATATATATATTTTTTATCATTTTACAGGGTTACAGAGCCAGGATGTAGATTGTGTGTGTGTGTGTGTGTGTGTGTGTGTGTGTGTGTATGTGTGTGTATGTGTGTATGTGTGTGTGTGTGTGTATGTGTGTGTGTGTGTGTGTGTGTATGTGTGTGTGTGTGTGTGTGTGTATGTGTGTGTGTGTGTGTGTGTGTGTGTGTGTGTGTGTGTATGTGTGTGTGTGTGTGTGTGTATGTGTGTGTGTGTATGTGTGTGTGTGTGTGTGTGTGTGTATGTGTGTGTGTATACTGTACGTGTGTGTGTATACTGTACGTGTATGTATGCGTGTGTGCGTGTATACTGTACGTGTATGTATGCGTGTGTGCGTGTATACTGTACGTGTATGTATGTGTGCGTGCGTGTATGTGTGCGTGCGTGTATGTGTGCGTGCGTGTACGTATGTGTGTGTGTGTGTGTATGTATGTATGTGTGTGTGTGTGTGTGTGTGTGTATGTATATGTGTGTGTGTGTATGTATATGTGTGTGTGTGTGTGTGTATGTATATGTGTGTGTGTGTGTGTGTGTGTGTGTGTGTGTGTGTGTGTGTCTATATATATGTGTGTGTGTGTGGGAACGCACTCAATATCCTGGAAGCATCCAGAGACTTTGACTTGAACTTGCTGCTCAAGCGGCGTATTTACATCAGAATTAAGAGCCAAGAAACGTTCCCTCAGAAGCGGTGTGGTGTATCTGCTGCTGGTCTGTGAGCAGTGAGGTTTTTGTTAGAGAGCTTGTGGGAAACCAGTCTCTCTCTCTCTCTCTCTCTCTCTCTCTCTCTCTCTCTCTCTCTCGGCCATGTGAACGTGAGCTTGGCTCTCTATGGCGCTGACGCTTGTGGCTTTCATTCTTGCTTCGGCTCCAGCAGCCGCCGTTTCTCCTTGTGGTCGGGCCTCGCTCTGAGGAACAACCGCCACTCTGCGCCTCGCCCAGCCTCCTCCTCCTCCTCCTCTCCCTCCTCTTCCTCATCTCCCTTAGCTCACCCAGTCTGGTGCAGAACCAGCCACGAGACCCAGGGCAACTCGCGTCCTGCTCCGGTCTTTTTCAGCCCTGACTCCTCTTTCTTCTTTTTCTTAGCCAATGAGGAAGGAACCTGAAATCGTGACGGTGACGTTGAAGAAGCATAACGGCATGGGCCTGAGCATCGTCGCCGCCAAGGTAAGCAGGCATCTCATCATGGGTGCGCGGTGTAGATCGAGGATTGAGGTAAATATTTAACCATCTTGAATGATTATGAACATTTCTTGGGCAGAGTCTCAAAAAGTTGCTCCAAAGCTGTGGATCTTGCCAATAAGTGGTGACAGGGAGTTAAGTTATGAGTATCTAGTTGCAGATCTTTTAACAGCTGCTCATAGACCTATAATAAAGACCGTAGGCTAATAGTGTGCAAATCACATGCTATATATATATATATATATATATATATATATATATATATATATATATAGTGTTCCTTGGAAGCAGGAGTTTCTGTGTCCTCAGCAGCAGCACCCGTATCTCATCCCGAGTCAGTGTTTAAACAACAAAAACGAGAAACTAGCGGGCCAGTATTTAGGAGTATTTCTTCATCTGTGAGGTTATGGAGGGGCGGAGCTCCAGAGTGCGCATTTGTTCGACTTTACCCGTTTATATGTCTGTGTGCGTGTGTGTGTGTGTGTGTGTGTGTGTGTGTGTGTGTCATGTGTTTAGTCTACTTTCAGTGTGTTTGTCTTTACGAGGTGAAAATCTGTCCGGCCGAAAGGCTGACGAGTCGGAGCGCAAAACCGAGATTGAGATCGTTAAAAAAAAAAAAAAAAACTTGTATTTGTAATTAATATAACAGTTTTTCTTTTAAAAGAAGGGATCAGGGCGCTGTAAGATAAATAAAATGCAAACGAGCAAGAACACAAACACACACACGTCTTTGTTCCAGACTTTGCATGAGCGACATTTGCATCAGTGTACAGAGTGCGAACTCGTACTGTACCTGTAGATAATGAAGGAAGAGGGAAACAAAATCAGCAATCAACCACGCCCTTTACCTCGCAGGTGTTAACTTTTTATTTATTTATTTATTTATTTATTTACCATCTCTCTCTCTCTCTCCCACCCCACCCCTTTTTTTTTTTTTTTTTTTGGGGGGGGATTAACTGCACATCCTTTTGGATGTTGTTCCAGTTATACCACAGCAACGTGATCTTAATCATGCAAAACTGTGTGCTGTAAACACCTTTATATTCGAGATATATTGTACGGTTTTAAACAGTGCATTTTCCTTCTTTTTTTTTTTAATGAATGTCTTAATCTTTTTTTTTTTTATATCACTAGGTTATAGTAACTGATGTAACATGAATGCTGGACACGGTCCATGTTTCCATGTTAATATACTGCATGTCTGCATTTAACTTTCACAAGAACTTACTTAACATACTTTTGACCAATCAGTTTTAAGAATTCAGCATACATTTACTCCGTTTGGACGTTACGGAAAACATCCGTCCTCACAGCAGGTTTGTTCCGCTTGTCACTTGCGTTACAGCAGCTGCCAGCTTTCATTCTCTTCGTTCTCTGTCCGTAGACATACAGTAGGATCATTCATTATAATTTCATTTAAAGTTGATTAGACTTAAGGTACTTACTTGGGTAAAGCGCTCGTCCTATCATCCGGAGATGGGGGGGGGTGTACAAACTTTTGCAACCAGTTCTGTTTCACCTCCGTCGCTGGAGATATAAACGTTTAAATTTTTAAACATTAAACATCTCTGTACAGATAAAGTCACCAGGTTGCTTTAAATTGTTTTTCTTTGAGTTGTAAATTATAAGTGTGGAGGAACAGCTCGACTCCAGATGTGGCGGGAAAAAGCATGCGAGAATGTTACAAAAGTTTTTTTTTTAAAAAGGCAAGTGAACGGCTGGCGGCCGTCCTGTAGCGTTTTTTTTCTAACTTCTCTTTTGAAACGTGCCGGCAGACGGAGTGAGGTGGAGGAAGGACTGACGGGAGGGAGGGAGGAAACCGGGGAGGGAGTGGAAACGAGAAGTGAGCAGAGGTGGATCCAGGGTAAATGATAGGTTTGTCCCGGTGTGTGTGTGTGTGTGTGGAGCAGCACAGACGGTTCACTCAGACTCACGGGATTGTTCCCTCCCGAGTAATCTGCAGGTTTGCTTCTCTGGGAACCGACTTGTGACTCAAGCATGTAGCGGAAGAGCTCGGACGGCTTTCTCGGATCTTATCCAGCCTCACCTGGGAAGGTGTTGTTGCTCTCGGAGAAGCCTGTGTGCGCGCGAGAGTGTGTGTTTGCGCACTCGGCTTCTTCTCACGACCTGAGCGGAGTGACTGTAGCAGCATGTGGTTCTCTGTGGTCGGGAGGAAAGACCAGTCGGTAAGGCACTGCTTGGGTTGGCGTTTGTGTGTGTTTTTAAGTAAGGAAACACTGGCAGATGTTTGGAGCTGGTGAGGGAGACGGTAGCACAGACGTTCCAAGTGACGCAGGTTTAATTAACAGCTGGAGGTTGTTTCCTCTTCAGGTGGCTCTCTGAGAATTTCACCGGAACCGTCGCTCTTTTGTTTTTAGATTCATCGTACAATGTGGTACGAATGTTTGCACACCCTTATGGCGACATTTTTTATTCATTTCTACCAACATGACATAATGGGTACAGTAGGCACTTTTCCAGCTAGCGATCGCTTTTTAATCTATTTGTAGTTGGATTTAATGTTGTGGTACAGTACGTCTATGAGACAAGTTAGTTCCTCTTAGCAGCGATGTTGTACCTGCTACTATAGAAACATGAAAGTGTTTTATAAATACATTGTAGCTTTTATAAAGGAAGTGTAGCTCACCTTGTTACCAATTCTTTTGTGTGGAGAAAAAAATTAAAGGTACAGTTACACTAACACTGGAGACTCCTTACAGAAAAGAACTTCACGACATCATTTTTAAGGCTTTTAAAACCGTGATCACATCCCTGTGAGTGAATGGTTTCCATAGAAACCATGACGTGTCTGAATGAGGGCGTTAACCTGAACCTACGATTTGCGAATTGGTCACCGCCTTTTGACCAATCAAATTCTAGGATTCAACAGAGCTGTGGTAAATCACTCAGATGTTATACACACTGCAATGTCCCTGAGTGTTGCTTGTTTTTGTTTGTCTGTTTGGATTATATTTTACTTTTTATTTGCAGCACAAACCACACTACACATATTTATATTTAAAGATGCTTCATGCCATGGGGAGTGCAAACTTTTGCTCTAAACTTATAATACTATAAGAGTAACTTATAATTATCAAGAATAGCAAGTATTCATCTTGTATTTTTATAAAAACAAAGCATAAAAAACAAACCCTATATTTGCAGTTTCTCTGTTAAGAACTCATTCGAGGGGGGGTACAAACTTTTGCACTCAGTTCTGTTTTTGTGTAAATAAAGATTTATGTGGTAGTTTCTTTATTATCATGCTGCATGTGTTGTCTTAAAGGCTCCATCTCGATCACACACACACACACACACACACACACACACACACACACACACACGCACACACACACACAGAAAACTGCAGCTCAACAGCGTGACATTCCTATATAACATATAGGGATGTGTGTGTGTGCGCGTGAGTGAGAAACATAATGGCTCCTATGGGACCATTTTAGGGAGCAGAAAAGGGAAATCCTGCAAACACCCACACACACATTCAAACACACACACTCCTGTGAGGACCCCGGGACGCGTCCATGATCTCATCTATACACATTCCATCATGGTCACGTTCTGACCATCTTCCAGAAGTGCTGCTCTGGGAATCTTTTCCCACTCGATCCACAGCTCCACCTCATGAGAAACCCATTTCTGTTTGTTTGTACAAAGTGCAGCACAATAGCGCCATGACGTCCCTCTCGCTAGGTTTCTCCGTCTCCTGTCCCCTTTTGTACACCGCACTAACAATAGCAGGATATGGCTTCGCTGCAGATTCCTGCACTTCCTCGAGAAGAGAAGAAAAGAAAAAAGAAAAACGAGAGACTAGAGGCCGCACAAGCACCTGGACTGCCTCTTCTTAAACCCGAGTCACGAGATCGGTGTAAACGCCAAGCCTTGGTCCAGATGCTCGCTGCATGTGCGTCGCCCCGCACAGTGATTCACCCGAGTGGAATTCGATCGCAGATGGGTGTCCTGTTGGGTTAAACACACAGCTGTAATTAGTGGCCCTCGTCTTCAGGATTGGGTTTCTGTCCGTGGACTCGGGATCTTTTAACCAGCTGTTCGATGCAGCGCCTCAAACCGACAGCACTTTAAAGTTCAAAACTTGTATCTGTCAAGGTCACATTTTTGACATTGTACGCATTCCCTGTTTGACTCCACATGCCCGAGATGTACTGTACTGTTAAATAGTTTAGACATGCACATTGTTAAATAGAGATATCTTGCCCTAGCTTTAGAAGATGCAGTTCTAGCCTTGCTAGCATTTGAAACGTTAAGCCATGTGGAGACTTGTTTTGTCGGACGTTGTTCGATGTAATGGGAAGACGGGTGCCTGCATGTCCCCACCATGCACTCGGAGTCCTGTGATGCTTGAAAGACTTTGTTTGGCCACTCTCACCCCAAGCCTGCAGCCCACGATCTCCAACATTAAATGATGAAAGATGTGATGAATGCGTCTGGCTGCGGGCAGATCAGCACCAGAACAAGAAGCTTTCGGTAATGATGTTTAGCACCTGGCATTAAAGGAGCACCAAAAGGACCGCGGCAGACCGTCTGTCCTCGCTTCCTGATCTAGCCAGAGGTGAAAGAATCCTTCAACGTTTTTTTTTTTTTGTCGTTCCAAACAGTACGTCGGTGGATTTCAAAGAGAGACGATTGACGTGTCTATTCAGAGAGGACTCTAGGAGCAGTAGGCATACTGGGCTCCTAAACACAGAGACGGAGAGATACATGAACCTCTGTTGAACTATGCAAGTCCCTAAGGATCCCGGAGTTAAATCAGAATCAATCACAAATCCCAAACAGGAAGTCGATGTGTCTCGAGGGAGATGGAAAAACAGCTCCTCGGAGCAATGGATGGAACAGAACAGGAGCCAACATCAGCTTCTAATTTCCTGTGACAGGTTGGAGTGTTCTTCCTCAGCCAGGAAGTCTCGGGGAGGAGTCTCGATTCTCTGAATTCGCTTTAATTGTTAAGCCTGAGATGTTTGCAGAATTCATGGCACGTGTGTCGCTCTTTTTGGAGGGGGGGGGGGGTGTTCATGGAAACCAGGCAGCAAGTATGTGCGAGAGGTGTTCAAGCTGTGAAATGGTTCTGTTGCTCATAACTAGTGAGCTATCGCATCATGTAGATCTGCAAACGCCTTCAGGTCCAGCAGGTGAGAAATGCCTGACCCATATGCAATAGTGAAGAGCCCTGGACCCAATAAGCTTCCTTCATGATGGGACAGACAAGCCAATAAGCAGGAAACTCTGCTTGTGGACAAGGCAGAGACCAAATGAAGCATAATTAATAGGAAGCCTGTCGATCTTTCTGTTTCTCGTTCATGGTGGCACTGGATCTGGAGTGCATCCCAGAATCCAACACTAGACACCGAGAATACTCAACATTGGGCCAATTTCTGTTTAGCCAAACCATCTGTAGGTATTTTAAAGGTGAGAGGAAGCATGATTTGAAGAACCCAGAGGAAACCCACATGGACATAAGGAGAAGATGTGAAATTCTTCACAGATCAACAATATCGTGCCTGGTATTGAGTAGGTGCACCTTTTAAGAACAAAACAGTGAAGTACTCGCACTTTCTCGAACTGAATCAGCAGTAACCTTTTCAGCAATCTGTGCTACTGTAGGTCTCCTATTGGATCGGACTACACGGGCCACCCTTTGATACACTACAGACCAAAAGTTTGGACACGCCTTCTCATTCAAAGAGGTTGAATTTGTATTATGGAAAGAAAAACGCAGCTAAGTGAAGAAAAACTAGCGGCCATCATTACTTTAAGAAATGAAGGTCAGGCAGTCCGAAAAATTGGGAAAACTTTGAAAGTGTCCCCAAGTGCAGTCACAAAAACCATCAAGTGCTACAAAGAAACTGGCTCACATGCGGACCGGCCCAGGAAAGGAAGACCAAGAGTCACCTCTGCTGCGGAGGAGAAGTTAATCCGAGTCACCAGCCTCAGAAATGGCAGGTTAACAGCAGCTCAGATCAGAGAGCAGGTCAATGCCACACAGAGTTCTAGCAGCAGACACATCTCTAGAACAACTGTTAAGAGGAGACTGTGTGAATCAGGCCTTAATGCTAGAATATCTGCTAGGAAACCACTGCTAAGGACAGGCAACAAGCAGAAGAGACGGGTTTGGGCTAAAGAACATAATAAGGAACATAATAAAGAAAACTCGCTGAATGAGAAGGTGTGTCCAAACTTTTGGACTGTACTGTATGTCCTGGTGACTACGGACCAGAAATATCCACAAGATCAGCAGTTCTGGAGTTGCCCTGAACCCTCACATCACCCATCACACTTTTGCATGTTATAGTAGCTACAGTTACAATATCACATTACAATTGTTCCTGGAAGTGAGTGAGATATCTTGGGCAGCAAGTGAACCTTTTGTTTGGTTAAGCATGATTTGATCAACTTTGACCAGGGCCAAATTGGGATCTCTGGATCAGAGCAACTCCAAAACTTGCAGCACTTGTGGGATGTACCTGGTGTCTGGAGTGATGAGGACATACCAAAGGTCATGGGTCGGACAAGGCTTACTGATGCATATGAGGAGCGACGGCTGACCTATGTAGTCCGATCCAATAGAAGAGTTAATGTGGCTCAAACTGCCGACAAGGTTAATGCTGCTTCTTTTAGAAAGGTGTCAGAACAAACGTGCACTGCATCATTTTTTGGTTGCAGAATCAGGAACCTATCTGTATTAGGTAGGCGGTTATGATCCTATGGCTGATCAGTGTATTTGCCCAGTCTCTCGGGGAAACTTGTTTGAGCATTCTACTGCAAGAACATTTGTGAGATTCGTAAGACACTGATGTTCGGGGTGTCAACAGTTCCAGTTCAACCCAAACCACCATCGTTCTCAATTGCACATGAGCTGAAGGTGAAGTTATACTAGGACAACATATGAGGCGTTTGTCTCGTATGAGAAGTTTTACTCAACTCCGTCTAAATAGACGCTCTACTTTACTCAAGCACTTGTTAAGGGGTTAAAAAAAAAAAAAAACTGTTTAAAATGCTGATAAATCTAAATAACACGCCAAGTCCGAGCTTTTTCACCTGTAGGTCCTACTTAGGTTAAAGACTGTATTTATAAAAGCTTAACTGAATCCATGTGTGTTTGCGTCCACACTCGGGCATGCCACAGCGTGCATTAGGGTCACGCGCTCTGTAATTGTCTCTCTGCAGATGTTTATAATCAGCAGTTTGAAACATGGATTTGGACCAACTGTGTGAGTTCTTCATCTCAAGCTTCTTCTCTTATATACAGTAGAAACCCGCTTGAGAAACTCACTCGCCTGCCATCTTGTTGCACCCGACAGCGAGGACCTGGCCCACCACGGCTGCTTTATAAGCCGAGAAGAAACCTGAATTAGAAGGTTGCAGACTTGGTCGATTGAGAGATGTCATGACCTCGATGGGGCGCCGCCTCCAGTAAATTCAAGTCTCAGATTTTAAGCTGCGATATGAAACCACCTTCCAACTCGGGCTAAACCACTTTTATTTACCTTCTCGCTAATTAGCCATGAACCTCCTGTGCCCACCTCAGATGGCTAAGGCAGGTCCCTCGGCTGACTTTTACTACAAACTTCAGTGGACCTTGGAACTAATTTTGTGAAATGGAAGGTTATTGTTGGTGCGAAGAAAAAACTAATGGACCAGATAATAACCAGAAGGAGGGAATTAAACACTTGGCCATGTTCGGGTTTAGGGAAATAAAATCTAATTCAGAGCGTTGTGATTAAACTGAGTTACAGTAGCCAGTTATTTTCCCATAACAGCATGTTGTGAAGTGTTTTATTCCTCTTGTCCAACATCTAAATGGATTATTTGATCCATTATTTGATCCATTTAGAGATGCGTTTGATATGGAATGTCCATGCGATCCTGATATCACTTACCTTATAGCAAAAGGTTTCTCTTTCTTTCTTTCTTTCTTTCTTTCTTTCTATTTTTTCTTTTTATGTCTTGCTTTTTCGACCTTAGGCTTTCTTTCTGTCATTCTCTTTTTTTTTTCTCATTTTACTTCCGCTTTTTTCTCTTTTTTCCTCTTTCTGACTCCATCTTGCTTTCTCTCCCATTATTTCTCTCTGTTTCTTTCTTTCTTTCTATTGTGCTCTTTTCTTTCTTCTTTCTTTCTCTATCTTCCTTGATTGCTCTCTTCCTCTTCTTTTACTCTTTCTCTTTTTTTCTCGATTTCTATTTTCTCTCTCATTCTTTCTCCAACTCTTTCATTCTTTTCCCTCACTTCCTTTCTCTTTTTCTTCTCTTTCCTCTCTCTCTCTCATTCTTTATCTTTCTCTCACTGTCATTTTTTCTCTCTTCTTTCTTTTTTTGTCTTTTTCTTTCTCTCTTGCTTTCTCTTTCTTCCTTTCTCTCTCGGTCGGTCCATCTCGTTCTCTCTCCATTTTTCTCTCTGCTCTTTTTCGCGCGTTTTCATAAACGTTAATGCCGCAATAAAATCAAATAAAAACCCGTACACGCAGCGTGTCATGTTACAGAACAACCAGAAAGTGTCCACTCATCTGTCCCGAAGGCTTTCCCATGTCGGGAACACGTTCTGTTGACACTGGAGTCTCCTTCTGCTAGCGCTTAAAGATTGTATAGAATGTCTTTACAGAAACGGCACAGATTCTACAATTACATCTGATTTCCAGTTTGTTTTTGAACGTCCGCAGTCCCTGTGCAAACCGTTACCATAGAAACAGTAACCTATAGAACAGGTGGTGTAGCAAACTCTGTTACATATTTTCATTCCCCCACTTGCTGTAGACTTTCTCACAACGTGGCTTTTTCTCCTTTCTCCGTAGCATTTCGGGGAAACCTGTTCTTGCATGTGACCTTCAGCTCTTTATCCGTTAGTGTGTGAACACCTCAGCTGGAGCGCGGGTGTCGGGTGTCTACCTGCGCACGAAAGCTTCCAGCTGAACAACTGGTTTCTTAGTCATTAACATAGAACCGTGGTGATGTCCCATTAGCAGCCTTTCTCCACGATTGTGTGTGTGTGTGTGTGTGTGTGTGTGTGTGTGTGTGTGTGTGTGTGTGTGTGTGTGTGTGTGTGTGTGTGTGTGTGTGCGTGCGCTCGGTTTCAGTGCTCACATTCCTGCCTGGAAGCATGAACAGTGGGCCTTTCCATGCTTTCTGTCTTTGTGTGACATCCCCCTGGACATCTGAAATGCCCCTTTGTGTTAAAAATTGCCTCATGTCAGGAGGAGCCAGTGATATTGTGTAGATTGTGTAGATGTGTAGCATCCAGACACAGAACAGCTCATCACATCACATCAGAAGGTACCGGTACTTTTTCCTCATCTTTCTTAACCCGTATACTCTCCTTTCTCTCACTAACAGCCTTCATTTTTATATTTCCTCTGGTCTGTCATGGATGGAATTTGCGTGTTTTTTTTTTTTTGTCTCCTTCGCTCCCAAGTGCATGTGGTGTGGAAACGGCCTCGGCCCTCCGAGTACCCGGCCTCAAATACCACCGTGGGAATCGGTCTTATTATTGGTATTTTTTTTTTTTTTTTTTTTTTCCCCATGCTCAATTTTTAGAGAATCGTATATTCTGTACGTTGGAAAAAGCCGAACGGCAGTGTGGCGTCCCGCGCTGGCCGGTGCTGTGGGTGGGCAGCTGCCTCGGTGGTCTTTATTAGAGGGGAAATTGCGAGGCCGTTCCCAGGCGGATTCGGTTTCCATCTCGTCCCACAGTCCGCGTCTCGCCTCCTCCCTTCACGTCTCAATAAGATCGGCCGCGCTGCGATATCCCGCGCAATACCGGAGCTGAAACAATAAACGGCAGCGTTTCACTCAATGGCCATTAATTCACCTACTGTAGAAAACGGGTTCCAGCGCCGCTAAGCTGATGTACCTGCAGTGGTGCGAACACGACTCCATCTCCTGTTTATAGAGCTACAGTAGAGATGGAGATACAGGAGCTCAGAAAGGGCAGGTTCACCTCGCGTGGCTCGTAACGTGGTGTGTCGTCCCGTACGGGTGTGAGCTCGAGACAGAAAAGGGATTTCATGGAATACTTCTTAACTGAGACAGAGAGGAGTTTGTTTGTTTGTTTGTTTTTAAGTTGCTGTTTTTGTTTTTATTGTTTTTATTTATTTATTTATTTATCTATTTTAATGAAAGACTGGAACTTTGCACACAACCACAGTGACGTCATCACTAAATATCAGGACTTCTTATCAGGACGACATTTATAAATTGAAATTATTAATATTAACATGAAATTGTAATGTGTAATATGTACACATATTTATGGCAAATACGAAATTATATTTTCTGTGGCTATTCCTTGATTTTATTTATTTTACTATTAAGTTTATATCTAGCTAGTTGAAGTGTACCCGTTGTTGACGGTTAAAGCCTTTCTAGAAACGGTTAAAAGGTTAAAGCTAATAATAGTCTTCTGATCTTGAATGTAATCAGTGATATTATTATTATTATTATTATTATTATTATTTCAGATTGAAGTCCACGTACATTTGTGTGTGTCTTTCCTTCTCTACAGCAGAAATCTCTGTCTAACGTATTAATACACAGAAATCACATTCTGTAAGGTTGAGTATCTTATGCCTTGTTTACACCAAGTCGTACTTCTCTCGTCGTCACACAACTACTGCACGCTCCCTGTTCGGTAGTCGGAGAGAGAATCACAGATGAGAAATCGTTGGAAAAAGTAGATCTGATAAAGATGAAGTTTTGTCTTAAAACGACTCCAGCGTGTTAAAATTCACTTGTACCACTTCAGCGCTGTTATTTCAGGAAACGAGCCGTACTTTGCTTGCAGCTTTCACACTCCTTTGTCGACTGACTGAATGCGGAATTAATTATTAATGATATTAAGACATTTTTCTCTCAGTTTCTTTTTCTTTTCCTCAGTTTAGATGCCACAAACAATACACATTAGTCCTGTGAGACAATTTAATGAAAGCACAGTTAGTTTAGCTCAAATTCCGCTCTCGTGTCTCTCTCTCGTCTCTCTCTCTCTCTCGTCTCTCTCTCACTCTCTCTCTCTTTCGTCTCTCTCTCTTTCGTCTCTCTCTCTCTCGTCTCTCGTCTCTCTCTCTCTCTCTCTCTCTCTCTCTCGTCTCTCTCTCGTCTCTCTCTCTCTCTCTCGTCTCTCTCTCTCTCGTCTCTCTCTCACTCTCTCTCTCTTTCGGCTCTCTCTCTCGTCTCTCTCTCTCTCTCTCTCTCGTCTCTCTCTCTCTCTCTCTCGTCTCTCTCTCTCTCTCTCTCGTCTCTCTCTTCTCTCTCGTCTCTCTCTCTTCTCTCTCGTCTCTCTCTCTCTCTTTCTCTCTCTCTCGTCTCTCTCTTTCTGTCCTCATTCAGAAACTAGGCTGCTTAAAATATTTAATTGCGTGCTGCCTGAACTGCAAGTGCGCCATCTTGTGGTGCTCAAGTTAACAGGTATCAGAGCTACAGAGAAATGTGAAGCAAAACAAACATTCTCTGGTAATTCCTTTCCAATATATATCATTTCTTTTTAATAAATAATATTAATCTTCATATACATTCTTAATGAGAAAATACTGCACACTGCACATGAAGCCTAGTAGCCGAAGTACAGAAGAGCTAATGAGAGTTCTTGACCGTGTTATTGTATAACATGTTGTACAGTATATGCGTGACAGTATTCAATTCAATAAAATATATATATATATATATATATATATATTTATTCATCCCTAGGGGGAATAAGGCTTGCAGTTTATTAAAAAAGAATTAGTAATAAATAAACTTATTAGAATGATAATAAATGAAATAAGTCTATTAGTGATGGTTTATTCATTTTATTATCATTACTAATATATTAATAATAATAATAATAAATACACAGTAATAATTATTATTATTTTTTTTTGTTTATTATTATAATGTTGTTTATTGCTTATTATTGTTTATTTTTTATATTATTATTATTGTTTATTATTATAATGTTTGTTTATTATTAATATTTAATAATAATAATATTAACAAAAATAATAAGAGTAATAATAGTTTATTACTGTTATTATTTTTTTTGTTTGTTATTATTATCTTTGTTTATTATTACTGTTATTATTGTTGTTGTTGTTTTGTAATGATAATAAATGGAATAATAATAAATTATTATTATTAAGTCCATTAGTGATGGTCTTACTACCATTAGCGAATGGCCGACACAAACTTATCTAAAACTCTTTAGATCAAAACACATTACACACAGAGGGAAATATCAGAAAGAAAGAAAGAAATAAAAAGCACACTATACAGTATGCTCTCTCCGTGCCGGTCGCGTCCGTCACAGCGGTGCGGTTTCTGAGCCGTGTTTGTTCAGGTGTATATCGGTTAGAGAGCCTCAGCAGAGCAGAGAGTAGCAGCAGATAACGCGTATTTTTTACGGGGTTCTGCTTCTGGCAGCGCGGAGTGGATTTCACGCGGCGTCTCGTCAGGAGGACAAATCCAGGCTTTAGGGATAACAGACATAACAAAAGGGTGTCGCAGAAAGCGAAGTAGAGCCTTGTAAGGCTCTGAGACGTGATGTTGCTGTGCGGCTGCTCTTTTTTTCTTCTTCTTCTTCTTCTTCTTTTTCTTTTTTTAGGCAGGAAATTCCGTCATCTGCGCCGAATAAAAGGTCTGAAGGAGCTCGTTGTGCGAGACGCGGATGTGTTAGGAAAAGAAGAATAGTGTAACGCTGTGAAGTCTGAATGCACAGCCCTGGTGCAGCGGTGATCTCTGAACCCAGCCGAATAATTACAGCCTTTTATGGGGATTTTTTATTTCATTTTTTATTTTTATTTTTTTCCCCTCCTCTCTCGTAGTGGTTAATCTTCATGACCGTTCCACAATGCTGACTTTCATCTGGTGAAAATTGATCTCATTCACAGCTGAATTTTTTTTTTTACCAGTGGCCTGTTTGGGTTTTTTTTTCTCCCCGAATAATGCAGGCTCTCGTTGTCCTCCTGAGGTTACTGTGTGTGTGTGTATGTGTATATGTGTGTGTGTGTGTGTGTGTGTGTGTGTGTGTGTGTGTGTGTGTGTGTGTGTAGCGTGTCACACTAGAATCCATTATGGAGATGGGGAAAAAAGGGGGAATTTCTAGGTTTTTAAATAGTGTCTCTCTCTCTCTTTGTGTGTGTGTGTGTGTGTGTGTGTGTGATAGGGTGCTGGACAGGAGAAACTTGGGATTTACATAAAGTCTGTCGTCAAAGGAGGAGCTGCAGACATGGTGAGGACCTAAATATACAAAGCATGTGCTTCAATGCTCAGGTCATGTAGGTAAAACAACACTTTGAGAACATGTGTGTGTGTGTGTGTGTGTGTTACAGGACGGCCGTCTAGCTGCTGGAGATCAGCTGCTCAGCGTGGACGGGAGGAGTCTGGTCGGACTTTCTCAGGAGAGGTATTTTCATAACAAATTCCTGAAGCAGAGTTGAAGCTGAGCCTGTAATATCCTGTCTGTCTGCGATGGATGAGTCGGGAATAAAACACTCAGGGGCCACGGAGTTACAGGACAAATAATCAACTTAATAACGAGTGGAGTTACGAAGTCGTTCCAGTTTAACTGTTTCCTTGGACGTCAGTCTGATGAGATGCGAGTTTTACGCGCTTAATTGGAGAATAACCGCGCAGATCAACAAAAGAAGTAAACATCACGCTAAGTAAACTCGTCACGCCTCCGAATATGCGCGGGAAGAATGTGCAGCGTTTCTTCCAACAAGAGAGAGAAACAGTCAGATCAAGTGCGTAAACTGTACACGGCTAATATTCACCCACTGAACGGACGATGAAAGTTTTCCACCTCCGCGTTCGTTCCCGTTAGCAAAGAATCCCCTCCGGATCGGGTCAGACCGCTCCCACTGAGGGGCTGGCTTACTGAAGTTTTATTCCGATTGAAGCGTTCTGATTCTGATTATTTAGGGTCCGTGTAAACACAGCTAATCTGACAGTGACCGTTGTTAGTTGAAGAATGACACGTCATCGGTTTAGAGTTGATCTAGTGGGAATATTGCGCGACCGCTTGCTTCCAGAAACATTCACCTTACTGAGAAACCGCAGAGTGTAAACGAGTCGATCCCGAAGATGACAGAAAAGTTTGACCTTTTGAGTTAGATGAGATCAGGTGCATTAACGTTTACCTTTCATTATGGAAACCCAAGCGATTCAGAACCTGACCAATCAGAATCGAGATTTCAGCAGTTGTATAAAACAGGGTGGGTATACAGTATATTTGTTCATGTACTCTTCACCTGAGTTAAACCTTCCCACGTCCTGATGTGTCCACTCTTCAGCTACTTAAAAAAATGTTTTTTTTTTTTTTTTTTTTTATTAAATTGGATTTTATTTATAAATTTTTTTTTTTGTAAAATGCTGGTTTGCTCTTGCTTTGTCCCGTCACAGCTGTAATTACCGAAATAAGCAACAATAACCAAGTTGAGGTCGTTGAACTATCCACTGAAGTGGAGGAGTCCTGTCAGATTAAAAGCAGATGCTGTTTACGCTTTCGTAATTGCATTTAAAGTCATAAATCCGAGGGAATGCGACACTTGACGCCAGCCCGGTTCCGTCGCTCGCTTTGAGAGAGAGAAGCGAAGTGAAACTGATTCTTGTTCACTTGGGTTTTTTTTTTTTATCTTCGAAATGATCAGTTGGACTCGTCGTTGTTGCCTTTGACGTCCCCGGTGTTATTAATCGAGCGGCGTTTTTGTGTCCGTCAGGGCGGCGGAGCTGATGACCCGGACCGGCTCGGTGGTGACTCTGGAGGTGGCCAGACAGGGCGCTATTTACCACGGCCTGGCCACCCTGCTCAACCAGCCGTCTCCCATGATGCAGCGGGGTAAGAGGAGTACTGTACCGCTGTGAGAGATGTACTCCTGAGCGTGTTCACATGTAATCTGATGAAAGATGGAATGATGATTATTATCAGATTCTACAGAGGGAGACGTCTAATAATAGATTCACATGGTAGCTTTTATTGTTCAGTAGCCTAGTTGTATATTGCTACTTATTTAAACCTTGTAGCAAAAAAAGGCTTTTTACTTCATCGTGTTTCATATTTACAAGGCAAACATAATTATTTTTTTTTAAATTTTTTTTAATTAGAATTATTTGTATATATTTTTTGCAAAATAATCTCCATTTTGTTCACTTCGAGCATCCCAGCGCTTAATAATTAATCATAGAAAGATTTTTAGCGCAATATGGACCGGTGTAATTATTTAATTACACACTAAAGTCAGGAATTTAGTGGGAGTTTGTTAAGAATTTAATAATTAATTTTTTTCTAGACATCATTTTGAGTTGGTAAATAAATATTGGCAGACATCATCTGAAGATCATTTGTCCAAATATTTGTTAGACTAGATAAATTCGATTGTGTACTAGATGCTACATTTAATAGTTAAATATCGCAATCACAGTACACGTCAAAATAATCGTACAAGAATAATGGTACAAATTTTTCTTTTTCTTTTTTTTTTTTATGTAATCATGCAAGGAAATTAAGTATATTTATTTTTTATATTTATGTCACACATGTAACAGTTCATGCAAGTGGAAAAACAATATATTTTCCCTGAAACCAAACAATTTTCTTTTTTCTTTTTTCTTTTTTTTTTTTAAATAATGCTTTAAAATTGCATGTTTGCACACATCTTTGAATGTGTGCTGTATAACCTGACCAGTATTGTATTTTTTTCTATGTATTTAAAAATAGCTAAATTTCCATTTTAAGTTCAACTCATTCTTCCTATTTATAAAATTACAATAAACAAAATATATGATTATTAAAATGCAAATAAAAGAACATTTAAATCATGTCTAATAAAATGCTGAATTAATCTTTTGATTGGTTTTTATTATTATAACTTACAAATTATACATTTAAAAGACATAAATTAAACAAGTAAAGCTAAACTGAGATTAACTGAGTTAACTGAGTTTTATTGATTGACATGTCCACGTGTGTCTGTGTGTGTCTGTGTGTGTCTGTGTGTGTCTGTGTGTGTCTGTGTGTGTCTGTGTGTGTCTGTGTGTGTCTGCGTGTGTGAAACCCCTTAGCGTCGGACCGGGCCCGCATGGATAAAGGCAAAACCAGGCCGAAGAGCGAGGGCTTCGAGCTCTACAACAACTCGGTGCAGAACGGCTCCCCGCAGAGCCCACAGGGGAACTGGGACACGTACCCCGAGCAGAAGAGGGACGAGAGGCTGCTGAAGAACCGCGCGGATCACCGCTCCAGCCCCAACGTCGCCAGTGAGTAACCAGAAACAGTGTTTCACCGTGAAACCATAACATGAACAGTTCTCGCTGGAGAACTGAAAATGTAAAAATACTCCCAAAATAACATCATATTTAATATTCATGTCTCTATGGAATGATCTTTGTTAAAATGCTTTTGAATTTCCTGGTACCAGTTCAGTTTATATGTACTTTATAAACGTCAGTACAAGTCATGTAAGATTCAGACGGTAGCACTACAAGCTTGCATTCAGATATTTAAATACAGTAGCCTGGTTTACGAGTGTTCCGCAAACCGAGCAAAGATTGTTACTTAAAACGCGAGGTGGGAGGAGGGAGGAGGAGTTTTACTGTCTAAGACGAGGCGAGGGAAGGGGCTAATTCCACACACACACACACACACGGCACAAACGGAAACACTTATCTGTCGGGATTTTTTCAATTTATTTTTCAATGGTAAAGTGCAGGTTAATTTGTTTTATTTTTACTTTATATATTGTATCAATTATTTTTATGTATTTATTTTTTTGGGATGTGGAACGAATACTTTGAGTTTTCATCATTTTCCTTATGGGAAAATTAGATTTGGTTTACAAGTGTTTTGGAATACGAGCCCGCTTCCGGAACGAATTATGCTCGTAATCCACGGTTCCACTGTACTTCTTTAAAGAAAACAGTAAAAAAAAAAAAGAAAAAATCTAATTAATTTTCACCAGTATGCTAATTTTCTGAAAGCCATGGCAAGTGCTAACATTCTCTATTAACTCTAGTTACATTTATATATTATTGTGACCGTTTTGCCATCCTGCAGATCAACCCCAGAGTCCAGGGGGGAAACCTGTGTACCCAGGAGCGCCGGGTAAAATCACCTCCGTCTCCACGGGCAACCTGTGTCCTGATGTGAGTGAACACCGATAAACACAGATAAACACCATTAAATGTATTCAAGCAGCAGCTGTTAAGGAAAACGCCATTAAACACCTTAAGCACATTTGCACACGATTAAACACCAGTAAACATATGTTTAAAATGTTTAAACTCCATTCAACACATTTCAACACTATTAAACACATTTTAACACCATTAAACACTATTTAAACACCAATAACACATTCTGCACAATTAAACACATTTTAACACCATTAAACACTATTTAAACACCAATAACACATTCTGCACAATTAAACACATTTTAACACCATTAAACACTATTTAAATGCCAATAACACATTCTGCACAATTAAACACTATTAAACACATTTTAACACCATTAAACACTATTTAAACACAAATAAACACATTCTGCACAATTAAACACTATTAAACACATTTTAACACCATTAAACACTATTTAAACACCAATAACACATTCTGCACAATTAAACACATTTTAACACCATTAAACACTATTTAAACACCAATAAACACATTCTGCACAATTAAACACTATTAAACACATTTTAACACCATTAAACACTATTTAAACACCAATAAACACATTCTGCACAATTAAACACTATTAAACACATTTTAACACCATTAAACACTATTTAAACACCAATAACACATTCTGCACAATTAAACACATTTTAACACCATTAAACACTATTTAAACACCAATAAACACACATGCACCATTAAACACTATTTAAACACCAACACACACACACACACCACAATTAAACACATTTTAACACCATTAAACACTATTTAAACACCAATAAACACATTCTGCACAATTAAACACTATTAAACACATTTTAACACCATTAAACACTATTTAAATGCCAATAAACACATTCTGCACAATTAAACACTATTAAACACATTTTAACACCATTAAACACTATTTAAACACCAATAAACACATTCTGCACAATTAAACACTATTAAACACATTTTAACACCATTAAACACTATTTAAATGCCAATAAACACATTCTGCACAATTAAACACATTTTAACACCATTAAACACTATTTAAATGCCAATAAACACATTCTGCACAATTAAAGACTATTAAACATGTTTACAGACCATTTAACAGAGTTACACCCATTTAAACACCACGTAACACATTTACAAACTATGTAAACACACCTTAAACACTATTAAACACTTTTAAATGTCTTTTAGTAAGGGGGGAAAAAAACTGCGTTAATTGCCATTAAAGAAATCTAGGCACGAAAACATTCTACCACAAGTAAACACACATTAAACACATTTGCGTAGCACTATTTAAACACTGTTGCATCATTCTGAACACCAGTAAACACAATTTCTCATGATTAAAAACAGACACTGTAACACGTCATTAAAATTATTATTAAACATATCTAAACACCCCTAAACACATTATGCAAATGTAATATCATTAAACACTGTTAAACACAAATCCTTTTATAAATACTTTTAAACATATTTGAACACAAACACATTTGCATGTCTAAACACTATTTAACGACCATTCAAAAAAAAACCAAACACCAGAAACACACATTTTTCTATAATCAAAAGTTTATTAAATGAAGTTTAATTAATTAAACATTACATTAGACCTTTTACACTCCATTAAACACAATTTAAGATGTCTTTAAAACACCATTAAACATACCTAAACACTTCAACACATTTAAGCACAATTAAACATATTATCTAAACTCGGTTTAATATATTTGAACATCATTACACAAGATCATTAATCCACGTTCAACTCAAGTCGCTATCCTGGTGTTGGTAGAAAGTCATGTTTCGCTTTCCTTTAAATGGAAGATTTTCGAATCTTCAGCTCGAGTGTAAATCCGTCCGACTCCGAACTCAATCTGTGACATCACAGTCCACTTCGGACCAATCGCGTCCGATATGCAAATGAGAGTCTACATGCAAAACTCGATGTTTAACTCCAGTTTTGAACTGATGATTGCATGTTCTTTAAGGATTAAAAAGCTCTCTGGCTGTTAAAAGTTTTGGCACCCCCAGCCCCAGGTCATTTTCATACGGACTCTGTTTTTATGACCCTGCTTTGATGTTCGGTGAGGCAAAACCGAGTGCTTACAGAAAATTCACTGAAGCCGCTACAGCTTGTTTTCTTGTCGGTGTCATCTGTTTTCAATCCGAGCATCAGAGGTTTGAAAATCCTCTCGGTAATTCGCATGTCTCCGTCTGGAAAGCCGTATTCGACTCCGAAACGAGGACATCGAAACGTACATAGCTGCGTTCACTTTTAATCAAGTTTCCAACCACTGTGTCTGATTAAGTAACTAGCTCTGGCTGTGTTCTCTCTCTCTCTCGAACACACACACACACAGTGTTTTTGTTTTTTTTTGTTTTTTTATCTGAGCAGAACAGTTATTAGTCGATCTGTAAACCGAACACTACAGGAAGTTCTCTGTTTTCATTAAATGCGGTGGAGCCATCTGGATCAGAGCCGCATCTTCAAAGCCAAGCTTGTAATCACCGTTAAACCGCTCTGTCGTTCTTATTAGGAGGAGTCGTCCCCGCCTCGTCCGGAGGCGTACCCCATCCCTACGCAGACCTACCCCAGGGACTACTTCACCTTCCCAGCCTCCAAATCTCAGGACAGGATGGGACCAGGACCCGGGCAGGGCTGGCAGGGCGGCGAACCCGAGCCTCTTCCTCCCATGGACGAGCATCTCCATAACAACATGGCTATGCAGGTTAGCCAGGACAACGTGTGCACGCAGACCAACGTGTTTTCTAGGAATGTTACTGAATACGAATGTGTTTTTTGGGGGGTTTTTTTCCTCTAAGGAAAGCTTTGCAAAAATGTTCACAGGGCATCCGGGTGAAACTGCATTGGACCTCATATATGGGGGTTTTTACTCGTGTGTGGGTCAAATGATGAGAAATGAAAATCAGTTGGGAGCAAAAACCCAAGCAAAGCAATTAGTTTACTCATCCAAAGTTTTTATTAAAGGTCCCATATTCCTTTAAATAAAAAGTCTCAGAGTGACCCAAAAGTATGTGTTAATGCCTCAGCTGAGAAAACGTCCTGTTTTTCCACTCCTCCTCCAAACACCTTGTTTTAGTTTCTGTGTTAAAGAGCTACCATTGAGCCACGCCTGAGGGTTGGTATATTCGTAAATGAGGTCACATTAGGGTCTAAATCTAATTTGCTTGTTTAAGCCCTGGCCAATGAAAAAAATGGGCAACAATAGACAAACAAAAAGCATGGATGTTTTTTCTTTTCAGTTTTTGTTTATCCGTGCAAACTCCCCCAACGTCTAAACAAACACACCCAATGTCTAAAAAAAAAAAAAAAAAAAGTTAATTTTGTATCATAGGTCTCATTTAATGTTCAAGTTTTTATTGTAATAATTATTTCTAAATACTACATTATAAACATAGTCACTAAAAGTGATACAAAGGGATAAAATAAAAAAAAACGACAGTCCTGCACAAATCTCTCAGATTATAAGTTTGAATAATGAAGCTTAGGCCACACCCATTTAAAAAAAAGATCTAATCAAGATTCAAATCACTAAACGGGTTCTGTCACACCGAAGAAAAAAAAATACACAACTCAGAAAGATGTGCAATATTTATATAGCATAATGTCTAAGATTTCACTCAAAGTGTATTCTGTACAGGATCAGATACAGGCTGTTACCTTTAGGCTGTTTACAGGGAATATTTAGGCTTTAAATGTTATAGAAGCCTTATATAAGGTTTTGTGTGTGTGTTTCAGCGGGTAGCACGCTCTCAGGAGGAGCTGTGTGACGTGCCCACTAGATACCCTGGCGATCGAGTGCGGCAGGACGACCTGCTCCACCTGCAGCAGCAGCAGCGTGAAGCAGAGTACCAGCGTGGTGGAGATCCCTGGAACCACCACATCTCGTCCTCTGTGGAGTCCAGCACCTCCAGCCAGGAGCACCTCAACTACCCCATGTCCTCCTCCAGCAAAGGCCAGAGCAACCACAAGAGCAGCGCCGGCCGCTGGAAAACCCCCGGCGCACCCGGCGCCCCTGTCGGGGCGCCCCAGCCGTCCCGCACGGACCTGCCTCCGCCTCCTCCTCCACCTCCACCTGCGATCTACGATTACGATCCGCAGGTTGAACTGCCCCTACCCCCGCCTCCGTCGGTGACCCAGCAGCAGGCCGCGGTCGACCGCAAGAAACGGGAAGAGCAGCAGCGCTGGTATGAGAAAGAGAAGGCGCGGCTTGACGAGGAGCGCGAGCGCAAGAAGAGGGAGCAGGAGAGGAAGCTGGGGCAGATCCGCAACCCCGCAATGCCTCCCCCTGTCCTGCACAACAACACCCAGCACCAGCCGATGCCCCCACCTCAACAGATCCCTCAACCGTACCTGCCCCCGGCTCAGCCACCCCAAACACAACAGCTTCCCCGCCCTGAGAAGCTGCCCACTCTTCCTCGAGCTCCTCCTCCTCCCACTCCTCAGGACACAGTGATCCGGGACATGCAGCCTCAGCAACAGCCGCGCACCATCGAGAGGCGCGACCTGCAGTACATCACCATCAGCAAAGAGGAGCTGTCCGCGGCCGACAGCCTGTCCCCGGACCCATGGAAGAGGGACGCCCGGGAGAAACTGGAGAAGCAGCAGCAGCTGCACATCGTCGACTTGCTCGACAGAGAGATCCAGGAGCTTCAGGCCAAGCCGGAGCGCACGGCCGAGGAGAGCGATCGCCTGCGCAAGCTCATGCTGGAGTGGCAGTTCCAGAAGAGGCTGCAGGAGTCCAAGCAGAGCGAGGAGGACGAGGAGGAGGAGGACGACGAAGACGTCGACACGGTGCTGATCATGCAGAGGCTGGAAGCTGAGAAGAGAGCACGGGTGAGGCGCTGCAGGACGGTTACGGTCACCGCGACCGAGATCAGGATGTAGATAGTGTTGCGTATGAAAGGTTTACCCATAGATGCCATTTTTAGACAGAGGCAGGAGTGTTGAAAGGGTACGTGCACAATAAAAGCCTGTTCGCTGCGTTTTAATTTTAGGAATGAATGGACAACCGGCGCAGAACCTAAAATGTTCCAGATAGTCTGAGCACAATGAGCAATAAAAAGAAACATCACATTATATGCCTTTGAATTCAACAGCTCCAGGGTCCTGGCTTCGATCCTGAGCTCGAGTTACTCTCAGGGTGTGTTTCATGGCCACTTCTCGCTCACGTCAGTGTGGGTTTCCTCTGGTTTTCTGCCACTATCCTGTAGCATGCCAGTATCTTCACTGGCTAAGATAAATTGCCCCTAAAATAAGTAAATGAGTGTCTGCACTGCATATCCAAGATAGACTCCAATTCTAACACCATTAAACTTGTGCTAAAAAAAAGTCTCACCCTAGGTAAAAAAGTCAATTTTCAGATAGAATCATATAAGAGCATCTTTTTCATAATACTTAATGATTTTTGTCTCCTGATCCATGCTTAATTATTTTTTTTTTTTTTTGTAATTGTGCAACACATTTCTATTTTTATCAGATGAAAAGAAACACATTTGCTAAATACAGTTTCAGGCCCTTTTATGTTTTAGAATTCGGAACTTTTTTTGAATTCAAATCTTTCAACGATCTTAACTGTCATTCAGATGAAACTTGGATAATTTAGATTTCACATGAAAAGACACAAACCTGAAAAAGTTTATTGTTATAAAATGTAAAATTGTTAAGATATTGCGACATGAATTTGACATGGTTACGGACACTACAGATTTTTTGCTTTTTAACCTTTTACAAAAAATATATATATATTATTAAAGGTTTTTACAGGTCATAAGCCTCTAGAAACTTACACCAATTTTAGTATCAATACTCAAATAAATATGAATCATTTGCAATTTAAATAGTTTGAAGTATAACGCTGAAAAATGGCCATTTAAAAGCATCTCTCCAAAACGTCTGAAGTTAGCAACTTAGCATTTTTAGGAACGCGAGATTGGTCACTTCCGTGTTATATAAACTTCAGAAGTAGCTTCTTTGGCTACACACATTTTCTGTGTTATACTGTATGTATAATAAAATAAAAATAAGCACCAATTCTGTGTTTTGTCCGTCAATATGCGGCATGTTACACTCCTGACCAATCAGAGGACACGTTCACATTCAGGCCCTTTAGTGAGTTTGAAACTAAATTATAATTGTCTAAATTGACCAAAAATACAAAATTAACAGTTTAGCATATAGTGATATAAAAAAATTATATTGTTAGCTAGCTAACATCGGACTCCATGTTTGCATGATCTATACTCTTATACTCTTATAGTTTGCACTATTAATACTCTTATCTGCGTCGCTCGCAGTGTGCACGTACCCATGTGTTAGCTTGCAAGCGTTAGTTTTGCACTTTCATGCATGTAACCTGGATGCGGTCCAGACCAAAAACGAAATCTTTTTTTAAGGTTTATTTATTTTTTGTTGTTGTTATTACTATAGTTAAGTTTTCAGTGTTGGGATGAATGTTTTTTTTTTTTTCTTCTAAATCCGTATTTTATTTATAATGTTTTTTTGTTTTGTTTTTTTTTTGCGATGTGCACTTGCACCATGCTTATGTCATTGCTTTGCCATGCTGAGCTGCTGATTCCCGCTGCACTAGCGAGGGGGGGAGGGGTTTCCAGGCTGCCGGATGTCACCGCCCCCGCCCCCTGAAACCCATGCTTCATCTCCTCATGAAGCGTCGCGACACCTCTGATTTACTTCCACCAAGACGTACAGAAACAGTACAGCCTTCACAGTCTAAGTCATCTTGCTGTACTCCTGATTATCTAAACCAGTACTCACTGGGACTGCTAAGCAGGCACAGCCATTATTTAATGACCTCCTTGTTATGGAAATGCGCACACTCCGTCTCCAGCTAGTTCTTCTGAAATCTGCCGTCTTGGCTAGGAGTTCTCAGGAATCGTCTCATTTAAAGGTTATGAAAAGAAAAGAGGCGCACTGGAAATCCTCCCGAGTGTCTGGAAGTTTAAAGGCGGTTGTTCAGGATGAAGTCGAGCAACAGCGCTAAAATATGCAACACCCGGGGAAGTCTCGCTTAGTCGGGCCAGGTTTAAATTGAACAGACGAGGTAAAGACATTAGATACAAGCGATTTCAACAGTTCTAGGGAATGTTTTTCTAGGAAATTGTTCCGTACTTCTGGAGAAGAGAAAAAGTCATTGTATTATGGTATGTACAGTATCATTGTTTTACGGCTTTGTACTTTCGAAACTCCGTCGTCATGAAGCCGAGGCTTCATTCTTCCAGGTTTATTTTGAGCGCTGTATAAACACATCGTATGGATTGAAAGGTTGAAACTTGGCGACATGCCAGCGTAGGGAAGTAATCAGTGACGAGGTGGCGTGGTGAAGTGGAGTCGCTGCTAACCTTCGCTAGCCTTCGCTAGTCGTCTTTTTTTCAGTACAAGTGTCTTTAAGGTGATGTCAATAATGTTATAACAGCTAGCAAAGACGATCCTTCGGTGAGCTAACACAAGCAGAAGAGAACGGATAGCGCTGCCCCCGGAGTGTTTATTATTTATTTATTTATTTATTTTTATTATTGAATTGAGCACCACTTCAGAAAGGTGGGGCTGGTGGCTCCACTTGTGTTCTAGGAAGCCTGTGTTAGTGTTGGCGTTGCCCCTCGAGTTGGTGCAGCTGTTCCTGATATGGGCGTGCCCTCACATAGCGGGTGGGAACTAGACACAACTAAACAATAATAGTCATTTTAAAAAATGTCAAAACAAAAAACGCACAAGTCCTCTCAACAGACTTATTTTTTCTTCTTATGAAGTTGGACACACAAAAAAAAGAAAGAAAAATAATAGCTTGATGTTTTACAGGGAAACTGAGCGTGGTCACGCTGGAGACTCCTTCCAAAAATGTTTCGAGAAATCTCTGTACAGACACTATAAGGTGCAGCATTTTATCTACTTGAATGTCTCTTTTAGATGACGTACTGTCGAGCGTCCACTGTCCAAGTCCCTGAGGATGGAGCCGTTAGTACAGAAATGCTAGCGTAATAACGCTGCGATGTAAATGTGTAAATGAGAATGCCGCGTCTGACTTTTTACACTTCACGTCCCGAGTGTGTGGGAAGCCGAGTGCGCCTCCTTGTCCCTGTGGATCGCACAGTGACGTCTCGGTCCTGCGGTGTAACACATCCCGAAAACCTTATTCCTGCCGCTGATGTTTCCTGGGAGCCGCGCGGACAGACGGACCTGCTCCACCGCACCCCCTGGCGTAGCCGTCAGCGCCTGACGTTTTCCCTTTTTATAGTCAGCCTTTTGAATGTGATCAAGTTTGAAGAGGAAATGATTCCTGAAGCAGGGGACGATGTTGGAATGATGGTTGAATTCCTAGCGAGGGCCAGTTTCGTGCCAGGGTGTGTTTTTTTTTTTGCGGCGAGGAAGCATGCCGTGGGCGCTAATCAATCCCATGCTGCGCAGGAATGTCACTGGTGTTTTCACTTTTATCCTCTCTTCCCCTCTACACTACCACCTCCTCGTCCTTCTTTCTATTTTTCTCTCCTCCCCTTTTGTTCTTTCTCGCGACTTGAAAATTCCTGCGCTCTTCTTGATGGTTTTTCTTCTCCTCCTCCTCCTCCTCTTCTCTTCTTCTTCCTCTTCTTCCTCCTTCCTCTTCCTCGTCGCAGCAGACCGCTGTCCCAGCAATCTCTGTTCTAGACTTGGTACGTTCTCTCAATCTTAATGACACTCTCTTCCTGTTTCTTCCGACTCCACCCGTGTCTCCTCTCCGCTCCATCTCTTCCCCCCTCGTCATGTGGTCGTTTGGTTTCACACTCCTCTCTATTTCGGGGCTTTTTATATCACATAACATAACGGGAAGGGGGAGCTTCCACAGGGAATCCATCCTGGGCTGTGCGTCGCTGTCTTTTTTTTTTTCTCTCTCCCTCTCTCTCTCTGGTTAAACCTGATGATTAACCTTAAATTGCTTTGGTTAACTTTTAATAATCGTTAAGCTCCTGAATGACATGATCCGATCTAAATGAAAATAATCATTTTAAAGGGGGTGCCTGCTCCTGGAGAGCTGGATTTGGGAAGCTCTGTGGATTTCCGAAGCTCTCGTTTCAGTGTGGTTGGACATGGGAAGGGAGGGCTGGCCGGTGCATGATCTGCTGGCCCCCCTCTCTCTCCTGCAGCGCGAGCCTGGCCGCATGCTCAGGTCGCCGCCTCACGCCCCTCTCTCTTTCTCTCTCCTCTCAGCTTTGTCCATGCTGCTGTGCTCCTCATCTGTGCCGTGCTCTCTTTTCCTTTCAGGGTGTTGCCTTACACGGTCCACTTGTCTGAAACGTGTTTGTGATCGTTCTTGTGATCAGTGAGTGTTACCGTGCGGTTCTTGCATGTACAGTGTGTAAAACTCATGTCGGGAGTCACGAACGTCCAGTTCGGTGTTCAATCAGTGTTTTATATCAGTGTGGGTGTGTGTTTGTGTGTGTGATGTGACAAACTGTCCTAGTAGTGGCACAATTATTGATCAAAGTGACATTTTTCCAGCATTAAAAGTGGGTGCTAATTCAAATATCCACCGCTAATCCAAAGTACTGTACGTACAGCACATCGGCTGGGACTTAGCTGGTACGGCAGTACCTCGGCGTACGGATTTCTGCCTCAAATTTTACAAGAAATTTGCCTCAGTGTGCGAAGAATCGAACGATCCGAACACCGGCTAAGTCGCGCGTACGTCCAGGAGCCGTTTGCGTCAGTGGAAAGCCAATCCAAGCAAGGTTACATTTTTATTTTTATTTTTTTATTCTTTGCATTTTACGCAAGATTTGAAGACGTAGCACCACGGGTCCTAAGAATGTTAGCAACAACGGTAGCACCACCTAGAGGACTATATAGGAACTACACCATTTTACCACCGCAAATGCAGACGTATCTAAATTATAAATACAGTTCTGAAAAGTCGGTTCTGGATTCAGGTTCACATGGAAATACAAAAGAATTGTAATGTGTAACTGAATCAATCGTTCCAAAAAAATAATGATTTAACAGTGTTCTGTTTTTGTGAATTGAACACATCATGTTTGTAGCCGTCTCATCAGCTAAGAAAGACGTCTGATAACGCGAAGAAAAATGATCTGACCCCGCCCACTTTCCTATAAACACTACCTCTATTTGAGGAACTGTACTCTTTGATGTTGATGATGTAACGTCACGTAACTGAGAGACGATGCAACTAAATAACAGAAGGCATTTGGTTTTTCTCGGTGTGAGCACAGGGTAAGTCGGGAAAAACCAACCCTATAAACAGCCCTCCAGCTTGCCGTTTATACTCCCTAATAACCCTGCGCGGTGATTTAACACGTCAGCGCCATCGAGTCCCAAAACAACTGTAGCGTGTTTACAGCCTTTCAGGTTTTCCCTTTTTGCGTCTGATTTAAGATCCCTAATTATAGGAGCAGCGTCATGTAATTGAGAACCGTTTTGTCGGAGATATTTTAATCAAACTGCCCATTTTCGTGTTTTGTTTTTCGTCTTACTCTTTAAACGAAGGAAGCGCGCTAACCAGACTGGTCGTCTGGCCCGTTTATTAAAGCTGTCTAAAGGGAATTTTTATTTATAAATATAAATAAAAGCCAAACGAGTTGTGTGTGTACACACAGAGTATACACTTTCTCCAGCCTCAGACAGCTACAGACTCTGAGTCAGACAGTTTCCAACTTGTCATGAAGGCAATAAAAATACACTCATATTTTAAACCTGAGGTGCCGCATTAAAAACATCTGAAAAACAAAGAAAAAGGAAAACAATTTGTTGTAAGTAGGACTAGACTTGATAGAATTAAATTCAGTGGAAAGACGAGCGTTCAAGGAAAAGTAAGACCAGGACTTGTGATGAAATTTCTGTTGACTGAAGATGAAAAACAGATTGACGTTTACAGAAGATTTCAAGCAGAGTACGGTGGCCGCAGTATAACATCTCATCCGTGCCAACGTTTTAAAGAAGGTCGTATAAGCGCATTAGTGTATCGGGGGATTATATAGAGAAATGAAATAAATGAATAAAATTTAACTTTCATAAATTATGCACAATCAAAAGTCTCAGTTTCACTCGAACGCCCCTCGTATGAATCACAAGCAACGTAATCGGAAATTGAAAGATGCTGTAAAAGGAATTCTTAAGAAATTAAACATTTATTAAAGGACATCATTAAACACAATGTTTTACCCTGAGCAGGTGATTCAAAGTAAATTTTTTAAAAAGGATTTTTTTTTTTTTTTTTCTGCTTTGGCATTATCGTTACCGTACACGCTAGACTGAACAGTTACTGTTCTTTAAAAGTTACATAATTTTCTGTTCAAGTAAAAGTTGCTGAAATCTGTGGATATTCGAATAACACACACACACACACACACACACACACACGAAGAGACGGAGCAATGACAGAATTATTCATAATTAATGTGCCACTACCAGGACCAGGACAAACACTCATGTTGAAGTTTCACACACTGTCCTATGCTCATCTTATGTGTGTGTGGTTGCATGTGCCTCATCAGCTCCAGGACGAGGAGCGGAGACGGAAGCAGCAGCTCGAGGAGATCCGTAAGCGCGAGGCGGAGGAACGGGCCAGGCAGGAGGAGGAGAGACGCCGGAGAGAAGAGGAGCGAGCCAGACGAGAGACTGACGAGAAGGTACACCAGGCTGAGTGACCCGAGAGAGAGAGCGCTCGGCACTCGGGAGAGTCATGCTCAACACTCAGCGCCTTGACTACGCTGTGTCGAGTTCAGGGGATTGTATCATGGTAGAGTAGAGGGACAGATGAGTTCAGATGATTATCTTATTTGCGCTTTTTAGGTTGATGTTGAATCTCCTGTTATTACTAAAAGCTCTGCTCCTGGTGTACATTAAGTATGTACAGTACTCTATTGACTGCTCTAAAAAAAACAAAAAGCACACTGTGAAGAACAAAAGTGAGCGAGGCTCCAGTCTGATCTTTACTGTATACACTACTGACTGGTGAGTGCACGTCATCATAGAACTACTAAAAACAGTAAAAACCTGTTGCATGCTGTAAGTCAACAATCCTAATGTTACAAATCGAATACAGAGCTCTAAACTCATAGACGTGCAACAGTACTGAACGATAAGTTCCCTGTTGTTCTTAAATGATATTTATATCACATTGACATAATATCAACCACTTTGGTGAATATTTTATCACGTTAGTTGTCTACCATAATGTACATGATTTCAACACAGATGTAGACCGGACATAGTGTACTTCATGGCGAAACGGAACGAATGCAGAGATGGCGTGAATGTAGAGTCAACATTGAGATGGAATTTGAATCTTCAACCAGTAGCACAATTGCCTTGGATGCGGCAGCCAGACAGACAACCAGACAGACAGACATACAACCAGACAGACAGACATACAACCAGACAGACAGACATACAACCAGACAGACAGACATACAACCAGACAGACAGACATACAACCAGACAGACAGGCATACAACCAGACAGACAGGCGTACAACCAGACAGACAGGCGTACAACCAGACAGACAGGCGTACAACCAGACAGACAGGCGTACAACCAGACAGACAGGCGTACAACCAGACAGACAGGCATACAACCAGACAGACAGGCATGCAACCAGACAGACAGGCATGCAACCAGACAGACAGGCATGCAACCAGACAGACAGGCATGCAACCAGACAGACAGGCATACAACCAGACAGACAGGCATACAACCAGACAGACAGGCATACAACCAGACAGACAGGCATACAACCAGACAGACAGGCATACAACCAGACAGACAGGCATACAACCAGACAGACAGGCATACAACCAGACAGACAGGCATACAACCAGACAGACAGGCATACAACCAGACAGACAGGCATACAACCAGACAGACAGGCATACAACCAGACAGACAGGCATACAACCAGACAGACAGACAGACAACCAGCCAGCCAGACAGACAGACTTTATTGATCCTGTAAAGGAAAATATTCCGTAACAGCAGCAGCAGGTTACACAAACAGTCGAAGAAGGAAAAAAGCAGAATGTAATTAATTGTAAGATATAAATCTAATAGAATATTGCAGATGATGCTACATACTGTAGAAAAACAGAGTGCAAACTGTCAATATAGAAATAAAAGAAAACGAAGCTCTTGTTGTGATCCAAAGTTTAGACTTTTTTTCCATTTTGTGAGAAATAGCTTCCATTAGTTCTTATGCTCTAGTATGCAGTAGGAACGGGAATCACCAGGGGCCACCCGATACTATTATTACTATTCCCAGGTGATGATTCGATCTGTTTTGCGTTTATATCAGCGTCACAATTTTATAAATATCAGATTCTTTATCAATTCTTTTTTTTTTTTTCAAGATTTTTTTGTTTAGACTTCTTACAATTTTAAATAAATTTAGCTATTAATTCACTTCATACAGGACGCTGGGCTGCTTGCCAATCTGCAAATAGTTTACAGTGCGCCACCTGTAGGAGCAAACAGGAATGGCGACATTTTACCACCTCAGATACAAACATATCCAAATTAATAATAACAAAAATAAATCTAAATAATAATAATAATAATATAAGATATTTATAAATAAATATCTGTGTGTGGTGGTGCACAGAAATGAATTGTGATATAACCACTGAATAGATTTTTCCAACATCTCTAGTAGGCAGTGAGGTACACCATGGTAGGGTAGTATCATAGGTGGGGGGTAGCTTAACGTTTAAGGTGTTGGACGACTGATCGGAAGGTCCCAGGTTCAAACCCCTGCACCACTACCACTGTTGGGCCCTTGAGCCAGGCCCTTAACCCTCACCTGCTCAGATGTACAGTATAATGAGATAAAAATGAGTCGCTCTGGATAAGGGCGTCTGCCAAATGCCGTAAATGTACAGTAATGTTAAGCTCGTACGGACAGCTAGCAACTTATACGTGCTAACAAACTTTGAAATCAAGATCAACCCTGAACAAAGTAATTTCAGATAGATTCAAAATCTGAATCTATCTGAAATTACAACACTGTAATAGTGGTGCTTTATCTCCGTAGGGCCCCTATGACCAAGTGAAGGAAAAACACACCACAACGCTGTGTATCATAACTTCAATATTAGCATTGAGCTTATTGGTGTTAGCAAGGGGCTTTGGTGCCCCTTTTCGTTTCCTAGAGATGAAGTTGAGACCGTACGGGTGGAGAAACATTTCAGCAGGAATGTAGAAGTGTTAACATGTTACAGTAGCTCAGGCTGTGTAGCACCTCCGTGTTACAGTACATCTCCACCGTCTCAACTGCCTCTGAAATGTTTCACTGGGACATTAAATTTCCCGGCGGTCTGAACGTCCATCCCCTTCATTAGTGCGTAGTGAGAACCTCTCATCTCAGTGTGTGGCCGTGTCTGTGTCTGTGCGTCACCTTCAGACCACGGGAAATTTAAAAAACCCAGTTCTAATGTCCAATTGCATGTCCTCATGGTGATCCCTGTCCTGTGTTTGAGTGTCTCCACCAAAAAAAAAAAAAAAACATGCATGAGTCACTTGGTCAAATTTTTTTTATTATTATAATGTCTGACATTTCCATGAAAAACACCATCGTCATTTCACAGGCATAGTTAGGAACAGCCCGTCCCGGTCACGCCATGATGTCATCAGTGACGTCTGCGTCCCACGTTAACCCAGGGTCATCTCCTGTATGTACAGAGACCAGAGCAGCTCTTCCTGTGAAAACCCTCAAAAATGCCAGCCAGATCCTGAAGACGTAAACATCACTCACTCAAGTCTTCCCACATGTTTAAAAAAAAAAAAAAAAAACTAATTTAAGTACTTTAGCAGCACCGGTATTCGTGCTGATTATTCTGGCGCCTCCTAGTGGACCCACTTATAAAACGCAAATAAAAAAAACACATTTTTAAAGACCATGCTGGACTGCATGTTTCCTTAGGACTGCAGGAAAATGTGAATCATATTTAAGCATCCAGATGAATATTATATTATTAGGGTGTTGTACCTTGTTAGGTCAGATTCTACTTTACAAGAATTATTAGCAATTACTTAGACGACGGAACACTTTCGTCACTGGAATGACTTCGATGATTTGTTGACATCAGCATCTACGCAGAGACAAAAAAACTAAATATTAATCTGCCAATGAGATTTAGGCTAGTGTTAAGTTTAATGCTGTATTCCATTGTACTGTAAGCACTTAAAAACAAACAAAAAAAAAACACAGGCAGGATCCTCCACCTGTTTTAACCCTCTTGGAAGTAAAGGTGTGGCCGTTAGAGAGCATCCAAATTTTCAGCACTTAATACTCTGGTTGGACAGTAAAAGTTCAGCAGACGTTACTCAGACCCTCGTCCAGTGCTCATCAGATTTGTTGACTTTTCATATGATACATGCATTAGACTCTACTTTGACTGTACAATGGAATGCAGCATGACTCCATGTTGTTATGAGAGCGCTCAGACGTTCTCTGCAGAGGCCATAGTAGAGGAAATCACAATTACCCGCTTCAAATCCTAAAAAAGTGTGAAGGGTTTTGACGAGCAAATCAGGTAGATGAGCAGGCAGAGGCTGGTGAGGCCGGCCGAGGCGGCTCTAACTGGCTGTTCCCCTATTCCCCCCTCAGAGGAGACAGGAGGAGGAGTACTACACCCGCCTGGAGGCGGAGAGGCGCCGGCAGCACGAGGAGGCCGAGCGCAAGCTGCTGACGCCAGACGATCCTGGTCTGTACAGACCTCCTCTCCCGCGGGACTACCAGCCCCCCCCTCCCGCCACTAACACCAACACCGCCAACCCTCCTCCGACCCCGCCTCAGAGAAACACCTCGTACCTCAAAACCCAGGTCGTCTCCCCCGACACCTTATACACTGCCAAGTTTGTCTCGTACAATGACGAGGAGGAGGAGGAGGAGGAGGATGATGATGCAGGCTTAGCAGGTCAGGTTAAGCTCTCGGCTACGCGGAAGTCCTACGGCGACCTTGTTCCCGCCCAAAAGCCTCCGCTGCCGCCCACCGTGCGCAAGCCGCGCCCCGTCTCCGACGGCATCTTTCTGTCCAGCTCCTTCCAGCTGCCTGCAGACGCCAATGCCAACAGTACTGCGCCTAGACCAGGGCAAGCCCCTCCCCCTCCCACCAAACCCAAAGGTAGAGACGCCGCGGAGAGAGGAGGGCCTCATGTCCGCCCGCACCTCCTCCGTTCTTATTAGTGCATTCCCGTTCATGTTTTTGTTTGTTTTTTTCCTGTTTCTCTTTCCCAGACGAGATGTAATTATCTCAAGTTTTTCCTCCTTTTTATGTCAATTCCGTAGACCTCCTTTATAGTCACCTCCTTTATTTTCGTCTTTCTCGTTTCCTCGTTCCACCTCCCTATCCCACCTTCGGCAGAAAATCAGATTTTCAAAATTTTTTTGTTATTTTTTTTGATCACCTACCCAAATTTCCTCTTGTCCTCCCAAATTCCTCTTCCTCCAATCATCCTGGCGGTGTAAAAGCGATCGATAAATAAATTCCCAGTGATTCACCCTGTGTTCTAAATTCACTCCGGAGTACTGTTGGTTTTGCTGGCCGTCCCACATGCGTGCTTGTGTGCGTGCTTGTGTGCGTGTGTGTGCGTGTGTGTGTGTGTGTGTGTGCGCGCGTGTGTATGAGTGTGTGTGGTTTGCTTTGGGGAAGGCTCAGGCCCCCGCAGACTCCTGCTCGATCGCTATCGGCTTAGCGGAATGACACACTGGCTTCTTGTCACTGGCTGTGTTTCGGATGCACTGGAGGAAGCCGCCCTCCACTGACTACTCCTGCACACTTGGCAAAGGGGGAAATGATCTGTCCAATGAGGCGCACACACACACTTGGCTGTTTAAAGATACAATTGAATAAGCATGAACTTTTTTTTTTTAAAGTACAGCGGTACCTCGGCATACGAACGTCCCGCCTTGTTAGATTTCGCCTTAACAACTGAAATTTTGCAAGACATTTGCCTCGGCGTACGCAGCATCGTCAGCATACGATTGACCGAGCGAGCTGCACGAACATCCGGTAGCCGATCACAACTTATTTGCGTCAAAAGTGAGTTTAGACTTTCTTTTTTTTTTTTCTTGCAATTTGTGCAAGATTTAGTGAAGCCGTAGCACCAAGAATGTTAGCAAGAAGAAAAGGGAGCCGCTTTCCGTTTTTTTTTTTTTTAACCAGTTGGTGCCGAGAGGAGTCATCGAAATTACGGTTAAGTGAGGTTTAATGTCTATTTATGTCATATTTAACTTCATTTACATGTCTTTTCTAAATGTTTTTGATTGTTTTTTAAACGCAAAAATAGGATTATAGTGTAATATCGGTAATATTTTTGGGTGGCAGCAACGGATTATCTGGGAAAATGCGTTTTGCAATACGAACTCGCCTCCGGAACGGATTAAATCTCTATGCTGAGGTACCGTAATCCTAGATTAAGATTTATTAAGTTCCCGAAGTGCTGGGGAAAGCTAACGGATATTTTCTTTACCTTCAGATCTGTGCAAAAAAGAAAAAGTATTACAAACCAGCAAAGGGTTTAAGCAGCCACAAAACACCAAGCGTTGCATCCCGGATTAACACAGATGCCCAGTGTATTTGACCTTGCATGCAACCTGCAATCAGCTTCATACTTACCCCTGCCCCCACCTCACCCACCCAAGCGCTGCGATCTGAAGTGCCATTTGTTTCTAATCAAGGGAACAAATCACTAACCTTGCTTCTGATCCAGCGAATAAATAATTAAAGCGGACCCGCTGTGGCAGCATCGCTCCCTGCTCAGACTGACGAGATTAATCCCAGCTGCGTATCTGTCGCCGGTTTCTGCCTGTTTGCGCTTTGCTCTGCTCGCTTCTGCTCTGCTCTTCTAAATCTCCGTCTGCAGCACTGCTCTGTCTGTCTGTCTGTCTGTCTGTCTGTCTCTGCCCTGTCTGGCTGTCCTGTCTCGTCTCCGTGTGTCTGTCTGTCGCATCATCACTGCATATCTCCCTCCTCCTCCTCCTCCTCCTGTCTCCGGAGCCGGCAGAGCTTCAGGTGATCACTCAGCACCTGAGGCTCCAGGCTCGGCTCATCACCTCCACCGGAGGAACATCCTCTACCCCGCTGCTGGTGGCAAGACCATGGAGCTGAGCCACTTCCTAAAAACTTAAACTTTAAGATTTAGCTCCACGACTTGCACCATCAGCGGCAGAGAGTTACTGGTTCACCAGCGTCAGTGTGTTTGTGTCTGATCTAGTCATCTCTCTCTCTCAATCCATTACATCATCCAACAACCTCAACATGCATTTGGATGGAGGTTGTGACGTCAAAACCGCCACGAAGAGTAAGATCGATTTCAATAAAGGTTGTAGGTCTTATAGAGACACAGCGCTCCTCGTCCTGACCGAGAGACAAACACACAGATGCGTGAGCCTGCTGTAGATGATTCCGCGAGCAGGTCAGAGGTGGAGGTCACTGTGAAGCGGTTAGCGGCGTATTAGCCTGTTAGCGCCGTCACTTAAGGCTTGGAGTTCTGTAGCGTGTTCAGAGAGAAGCAGCAGGGATGCACCAATCTAATACTGGAAAAAATATCAATAAACGAAGGAATTATCACGGAAACTAAAGTTATCGTTGAGAATAATCTCACTTTAAATACAAAACCAATATGGACAAAATTGCATACCGTGTTCATGACGCGTGCGGACTCTCGTGTCGATAGACTAGACTATTCGAATCTGATTTGGTCTCACAAGCAAGAATTATTAGCTTTTCTTAAAGCGTCTTAAATTTTTATCTTGGCCACAAACACTACAAGCCGTGATGTGAGCATGCCAGCCCAGTAGGTGGCGATACAATGCTTTCAAGAGTAAGTTTTTCTTTTTTTTAAAAAAATGTATATTTTCCAGCCAATCAAAATGCTGTTTTTGCGTTTTTCCTAAAGAGGAAAAAAAAGACATTACATATACTGTAGATGGGGGCTGAAACACGACCGTGTGAAAGTTTACACCCATGATGAAACGTTCGAGCTGTGGCTCACAGAATAAACGTTTGATTTCCAGGAACTTCGAGTCGAATTCAGGTACCAGAAACCAGTGAACAGATTTTTCTTGTTGTACGAATCAAAAGCCCATGAAAGGAGTGCGAAATGATTTAATAATTGATCGATTGTGAACTGTTGTCAATAAAAGGATGGCTAGTTTTAGCATTTATTAACATGTACTGTATATACTGTACAGCTCTTTTTTTTTTGTATTAGTGAGAAGAACAGTTCTGTTTTTTTTTTTGAACTGCTGGCAATATTTTTTTCCTAAATTCTAAATACTGTATAACTAATGTTAGAGTGTATATTTAAAGGAAATGACATCACCAGAACACATCAAAGTAACCCAAGATCACACAGTACAGTATGTGCAGAGCTTTGATAACTTTTGTAAGCATATTGTATTAATGTTTTGTCTAAATAACATTAATAAATCAGTATTTGGTGGAATAATAACGCCGATTTGCAGCTACAGCTTTCATGCGTTTTGGCTCTCCAGCAGTTTTCCCACGTTGCTGTTGGGTGTGTGACTTTACCTGATGGTTTGTGACCCTCCTCTTGTGATCTTCCTCTTGCTGATGGTCCAGATGTTTTCTGAAGTAAATTGCAGTGCTCTTTTTATTTATTTTATTTCTTTTTCCAGAGTTGTACAGGATATCCACTTTAATCGTGATTTAAGACAGAATTAAAAAAAAAAAAAAAAAAACAACCGGAGATGGACCGGTGTCCCAGCCAGTGTGTGTTCCCGCATCCGCGGCGATTAGACTCCTTTTATTTGTTGGCGTTTGACCCACAATACCCCCGAGTGTGAGCTGTTAATACTGAAGTGGTGATGACTAGCCGATGATGTTTTTAATAATACAGTCGTTTGTTATATAACAAGAATGAATAAAGACTTGTGGTAGGACTGGTTTCTATAGCACAAGAGAAGATGATAGATTTAAAAAAAAATAAAAAAAAAATAAGGTATTTGATACCTCGCCTCTTTGATGTACAGATGTTCTAGTATTAAGTACCAGACTCCATCCAGAAGGCCTGTAGACCAATCAGATCGCTTTAAGTAACTTTATATTAGAGATTTTGGTGCAGCCCTGTTTCTACTCTACTTTAAGGTCAGGTTGTAAGTTAAAAGTTGATGTATAGATGAAAACGAGCAGCGCTTTGACCTCCACTGAAGACCAGCGATCCCCAGACCGCGCCGCTCGAGCACTAACCCTGCAGCCGTTTCAAGTCCGTGGGATGAACGTCGACCGAACGCTGCTGGGTTACGCGTTTAATTACAGACTAATGAAATGCCATGTTGGTTTACGCAGGATAATTACACTATATATTTCTGTCATTTTCCCCCATAACGTAGCGTGATTTAGGACCTAGCAGCTTCTGGAAGACGTTCAAACACTGCACGTGTCGTTCTCCTGATCCCGATGTGACGTATGCTCTGAAATTTAACATTTTTCTATATATAACAAACAGGGTATAATTCGTACACTGGAAACACGCCGGGAGTGGTAGGATCAGGAGACGTCTTCAAGGACCCGCGGGACAAATGGACTAAAGGGTGAGTAGCATTCACCGACAAAACGTCACGGGAATAAAACTTTCAACATCGTTCCTCTGCGCGAATATCTTACAATTATCTTGAATATATGTTTATAAAATATAATATTGTTTTTCTTATCTGAGGTTTTACACACGTTTTTTTTTTTCTTACATCTGCACATTAATCACACATTGGCGAGTTATTTTCATACAAGTGCACTTATTTTTTGTAAGTATTGTCATTTTACTTTTTTGTAAATATTGAATGTCGGACAACTCCGGTTTTTTAACGACGGATGTTGTCGCAAAACAGCTTTAAAAAAAAAAAAAAAAGTATAAAAAAATATTATCAGTTGATCAGCAGTTGCGGTTTCATGTTTTTCACAACTGCAAGTTAATCAGATTTTAAACACTTAATCTGTTAAATGTGTAGTAATCGTTTTCATCTCCGAAATATTTTCATGTTTTTCACATAAGGGTTTTTTTTTTTTTTTTTGCATTACTGTAACTACACTCAGTTGTGAATTTTTGAATTCACATATTAACTCTGTTTTTTTTTTTTCCTACAACTGCAAAATTTTCGAGCAAAAATCACATTAATTACAGTTTTGCGATTGCAAGTAAATCTGACGCAGCTGAGAGTTTATCCAATAATGCAGATCTTTTTTAATGCAACTGAGTATTTTGTGTGTGTGTGTGTGTGTGTGTGTGTGTGTGTGTGTGTGTGTGTGTGTGTGTGTGTGAAAACTCCACTAAAGTGAGTCAATACACTTTTTTAAAAAATCCTTTGTTACTTAATTGCCACTTTCTTATCTGTTTAATTGCAATTTCTCAGCAACTTACCGAAAGGTTTTTTTTTTTTTTTTGGCGATATTTTTAATAGAGCTGGGAGATTAAAATCTCAGAAATTGCAAGTTAATATCATATAATTGTGACCTTTTTTATTTCGTAGTTGAACTTTATGATGCGCAATCAGACGTTAGTTAATAATTCACACTTGTGTAACATTTTATTTCACAGTTACTTGCTGCTAATTTTATAATAAATTAACTTTAAGAACCTTCAAAGCCAGCAGTGTGTAAGCAGACTATAGCCCGTCTGAAGTGTTGTTCTCAGTGGGAACTGGACACTCTGGGACGAACAGCGTCATGTTTTTGTTTTGTTTTTTTAATGAAAAATTCCCGCCTGTGTGATGAACCTGTGGAACATCAGACTCCCAAGTTCCCACATTATTTCTAATGTTACTCCTAGTGTTTGATCTCAATCTTTTTGTTGAATTGTTTCGCTTCAGCGGACCGGATCAGGAGAACACGATAGGCGGAGCGCCGGAGAATCTCACGTTTAAGGAGCGTCAGAGACTTTTCTCGCAGGGAAAAGAGGTTTCCAACAAGGTGAAGGCCTCACGCAAGCTCATGGAGCTGGAGAACGAACTGAACACCAAACAGTAGCTAAGAGCTTTGTAGCGGGACTCGACACTAACCCCTGACCCCTGACCCTGCACTGGAACGAGAGAGAGCGAGAGATTCAACCGGAGCTTCCCTTATATTCTCCTTCTTTTTTTTCTTTATCATAATTTTTGGTTTATTTTCCAAATTCGTTCTGATTTGTGTGACATAACTGGACCAGTAAGCATCACTTTAGCGTCGAGAGACAATACTGCGTGATTTCTGATTTTGTTTTGTTTTGTTTTTGTTTTTTTCTCCAGCGTATCAGATATATAATAAAGCACTGTACAAATGTTTTAATAATATTAATGTTGAATTTGAAAATGGCATATTTTTGGTTTATGAAAATGTTAAATCTGAAAAGAAAAAAAAAGAAAAAAAAAGCCACACACCCTCTTCATATTTTATTTTTTTAAATATCACTGATTGTAATGTGGGCCGTTTTATGGTGGTGTTTTATCTGCAAACTTCCACACTTTTCACGTTTCTTTCTTATTTTTTTTTTCCTTCCCTTTTTTTTTTTTTTTTTTTTTAAACCGTCTGACTAGTTTCCTGTCTCCCAGTACTTCCAGTACAGAAATGTAAAAGCGCCAAGGCCGTTACAGATCGCTCGGTCCGACTCTGTGAACATTTGAAGACGTAGACAGAGTCAGAGTCTCGTCACGCGTACGTGCAGGAAGTGTTTGTGCTGGAAATCCAGACAGGGAACGTTTCAGTTTTATATTTTTCTATTATAATAGTTTCTATTATAATAGTTTTCTATTTTCCCGCTTTTAGATTTTTTATTAGTAGGTAAAGGATGTGATTGAAGTGGAAGGGTGCGAGAGTTGAGCTGAGGATAAAGACGGAATATTCAGTCAAGAAGTGAAACACGGAAGCCTTGCTGTTGCAGGTGTTTCTCTGAACCGTATCGTTCGTCGAGTCGGAATTTTTTTTCTTTTTTTCTTTTCTTTTTTTTCAGACCCGCCCCTGATGTTCAACCTTGATTCTATTGAGTTTCTGTTCATTTCCAAGGCCACAGTATTGAAGTTCAAGTTTGTGGTTGTGTATCTCTATTAACACTCTGGGCTTACTGGTGTATGTGTAAATTATTTTTCTTCTTCCCCCAGGAAAACACAAACTTTGTAAATTGGCCCAGTACATACTGTAACACAACTACAGTGTCGATATTCTTTCAGCTTTAATTTCTGCTTCGGAAATGTAAACTGACATGTATACACACTCATACGTTTATCACTCTAGGTTCAGGAAGAGTTTTATTTGATTTCATTTTAATGGTTGTTACATGTTAGGCTTTTGTAAATCATAAATAAATTCAGATTTTACAAAAAAAAAAAAAAAGAAAGAAAACGATGCTGTGTGTAATCTTGAGTTCGACTCTTGTGCACGGAGTGAAATACTTCCAGTCATGCAGCTTGGAGGAAAATCATCATCGTCAAGTTACTACAGTTTAACCAACTAACCATGATGAATTTTATCCACTAATACTTGTTGATTTCATGATGTGAGACCTCCATAAAAGTTGTAAAAGTTATAAACAACTGCCAACTTTTTTTATGTTACCAAAACCTCTACACCCCCCTCGGTTCTTAAAAAAAAAAAGAAAAGAAAAAAAAACCCCACGGACACTGAAGACTCCTTCCATACACATTGAACATCTTACAGAAAATGTCACCTTAACGATTACATGACGCATTTTTTTTGCACGTGGTTCATATGAAACTTGACTTGCTATACGAGTCCCTGCCTGAGCCGTCCGTCTCCATGGTAACGACTGACCACTCAGAATCCAGATTTCATTATGGCTCTGGTACTGTATAACATTTTTATAACATCAATTTTTTTTTTTTAGATTTATACTGCTACAGTAAATGTAGCCTAAAAGTATTGCTATGAGAGGCGTTCAAGTCAAAGCGGGACTTTTGATTGTGCAGAATAACCGAACACAGTTATGAGTTTCAGTTTCTATTAAAGGAGTTCCTGGGAGGCCAGCACGCTCGTGGCTCCAATTGGAAACATTTCTACTGTACCTTGATGGTGTCCAAGCGCTAGTTTAGCCGAGGATTATATAGAGAAATAAAGGCAGGTTTTATTCATATAACTGTCTTCTGTTATTCTGCACACATCAAAAGTGCGGACTGTTTTGACTTGAACGCTTCAATACTTGTCTAAAGTTAGATTTTTTTTGATGTCAGGATAAGAGCGACCTTCCTTATGCTGATATATAATACCTGAGGCTTGTAGGGTGATCGTTTTTATGTCAGACCCAAGATGGATTTAAAACTAAGAAGACGACGGCTCTTCGCTAGGCTGATGTCATTCCTGAGGCGTGTGTCGACATACTGTACAAGTGTGATGTAAAATCTTTCAGGCTGGACGATCTTTCATGATTAAACTCCCTCTCAGCTGAACGTCCTCAGAAATCCTTTAAAAAGTCTAAATCATCTAGAACAAGGCTTGACGAATGTCCGTGTAGCCTTATAGAGAGGCGTACTGCCTAATCCGGCACTGGAGGGTGTGAGGTGTCAGAGTTCTACAGCATTCCTCGTCCTGTACAGTAAAAAAAAAAAAAAAAAAGGAAACCACACACATACAGATGCTCGAGCATGGCTGAGATTATACAGTGTTTGGACACAAATGTTGTCATGGAGACCGGTTGTGTTTTCACAGACACGCCCTGAGTTATGGTCTGTATTTGCATGGGTGTAGACTTCTGCACAACCTGTGGTACAGAGAGGATTTGGTTTGTGTTCATAGTGAACCGGCTTCAGTACAGTGAGGAGTAATGATCAGATCACATGAGCTTGGAGAGACCTAGTAGTAAAAAAAAAAAAAAAAAAACACGTTTATAGTAGTAATAAAGCATTTTATTCATCTAATAAATCTTTTATCTAATGTAGATCATGAAGAGAGTGTTTCCATGCAGCCACACACAGATTTTGTAAAATATTTTTATCAACTAAAATTTTCAGCCGTCTTTGACCCTTTTCGGAGTCCATAATTTTGATGTCATGTGATAAATGTACTGTATCATTTTAAACTCGATATCAATTTAGATTCAATGTTAATGAACTACATTAAGTATGAAAAAGTCCTACTCGGTTTGTTTAAGTGTGTGTGTGTGTGTGTGTGTGTGTGTGTGTGTGTGTTTTTTTTTTATCTTTTTCATTATTATTATTTCAGTTTATCAAGAAGTTTATGAGCAAGGTAAAAGACTAAAGAGTTAAACTTTTTTTTTATTATTGGTAGATTTATCCTAGTGGCTACATTTTTTTCCCTTTTTAAAATTTTTTTATGAACATGACCCCATGAAGTACAGCAGGTGTTTCAGAGTTCCTGTAGTTTAATTACACCACTATGGTGAGCTGTTCAAGCATAAACCATGTAATTACGAGATTTCCCCTAAGTCCTGAAGCCCAGCAGCGTTTGTGAAATCGAGACTTGTGTCAGAACGAGAAAAGGGGCGGGGCTTCCAGAGGGTCAGTTAATATCAGAAAGTTTAAAAGATCCCTGTAACTGTCGATCATTCTTATTTCATAACGCACACGGCTGTTGTATCGTTGCGATGTGTATTCCTGATGGAGAACTCGTCAAGCGTCCTGTGATGGTGACGTACGGTCCGTTGCTGCTGTTCGTGTCCCGGTGTTCAGAGAGCAGTCTTTGGACTGAGGCGCTGCTGGAACTCCAGTACGGCCGTCTCCTGCTCGAGCGTCTCGATGGATCCCGGGCGGAGTCTCCGGATGGTTTTGATCGCCTCCGCTCCTGAGAGGTTTCTCGTCTTCGCCAGGTAGCAGGCCAGCATGGTCCCTGTGCGGCCGAGGCCGTGCTTACAGTGCACCGCAACCGCCTGAGGAACACACACACACACACACACACGCTGATTAGAATTGGCAGTAGATCTGTGTGAAATATAAAAATGACAGTTTTCATACAGAACCTGTAAGATTATCAACTTTATCAACACTAATCCATTTTCAAACATTTCCTTTCATCTCTATCTCGCAGCACATGCTGTTTATTCTCCTGCAGCGACACATACATGTACTTCTGCTGTATTTTCTTATACACAACATTTATTTGTTACAGATAGTGGTTTCACTTTCACTACAATGATTTAAACCAGTGAACTTGTTGAATTACTATCAGAGCTGCTTGTCCTCTCAGTCGTGATCTATAGCACTTGTATGCTGTACGAGGTGACGGGGGGCCCGGTGCCTATTTCAGGAACCTCTGGGCACGAGACAAATATAGGGCAAACATACCACAAGGCACAAGCACACTCGGTCAATCTGGAAACAATAATCAGCCTGAGACACTATTACAGAAAATCAAGTCTCTTCCGACCAATCAGAATGGAGAATTCAATACAGCTATGATGTAATACAAGAGAGTTATGCTGATTATAGTTGTTTGAATAAAGGATTTATTCGCTTACATATTTGCATTACAATTTTGCTACAGCCGTGTGTGTGTGTGTGTGTTAGTTACAGTCTCACCTGTCCGGGGCTGGCATGCTCAGTAAGAGAGATAAAGGTCTGGATCTGACCCAGACTGGGTGGGGTGAAGTCCTTCATTGCGATGTGGTGTAGTGTGAGATCCGGACAGCTCTCATAACCCGGGGGTTTGGATTCACACAGACACACCAGGTGTTTAATCCCCTTCTCCAGTAGGAAGCGGTAATGAGCCGGGCTGCAGGGCCAAGCCAAACCCGCCACCTTATTAACCTCCACCCAGGAGAAGTTCGGTGGGGTGCAGGAAGTCTCCTCCATGTCCATCTGTCGTCTCTATTTCTCTCTCTCTCTCTCTGTCTGTGCTGATCACTGTCCCGCTCTCCGCACTCCCACATGTGTGTCTCACTTCCTCAAAGAACAAAGGGCAAACATTAGCTCGTTCATCCAGTTAAATGTGAGAGGAGCAGGTGAGTCATGGGGAGTCTGGATCTTTTCACTGAGTCAGAATGTTTACATCAGTTCAACAAAAGAGTCGACTCATTCACCACCCACATTCCTCTTTATATATATATATATATATATATATGCAGTATAGACAATGAGTGAGTGATTATACAGCACTCATCGTCTATACCGCTTTATCCTATAGTATGTAGCCCGAAATTATTCATACCCCCGGCAAATTCTGACTGAAAGTTACTATTATTCACCCAGCAAGTTTTTTTTTATTTTATTTTGACCAGAAAAGAGACGCGCTTCTCCCAAAAGATAATAAGACGATATACAAGTGGCAACACTGTAGAAGAAAATATTTCTCAGCTTTTATTTACATTTGAACAAAAAGTGGCACGTCCAAAATGATTTATACCCTTTGCAAACTGTCACAGCCTCTGTGCAAATTCAAAGTTCTTTACCATTCCAAAAATATCCAAGCTGTTCTAAAGCATCCCAATTACCCTGATGCGTTGGGAACCGCTGCTTTAATCATGAGTTATAATATAATAATACGTTTTTCCACAATGATGCCTCTTGTAGAGTTTGTATATATGTATTTGTATATATACATAAGTATATATAGTGTACATATGTATGTATGTATGTACTGTATGTATGTAGGAATAAATCTCGAGGTGGGAATCGATCCCAGACCCTGAAGGTGCTGCAGTAATTAACACTAATTAAAACATTTACAAATAACAGTTTAAAATGGAACAATAGAATCCGTTCACATTTATGCTCTTATTTGCACAAACAAAAACACACACACACACACACACACACACACACACAGATAAGAGGCTGTAATAATGAAGCTGTTCCACTTTACTCCAGACTGACAGGTGAGCTCTTACCTTCAGCTGCAGAACTCACTGTCAGGTGCGACATGGACATCCTGGTGAAAAACACAGCAACTGGCCACGTCATAGCGCCATCTAGTGTCCGCGTCGAGTAACCAATAGGAACAGTGGAGGAGGGGCTTGTCAGGCTCCAGCGCGTTCTCTGACGTAATTCTTTTAAACGAACAAAGATTTTTTTTTTTTTTTTTTAAGCTTTTAATTTTCGAATCCAACGGACGTTTCTTTAAACATGACAAAACGAGCGTTATTTAAAACACGCGACGGGTAATTATCCCCCCCAACACGCACGCGCACACACGCGCGCGCACACACACAACAGCTATCGAACGTTATTCTACAAACAATTTTATCTCTTTATTATGATTAAATATTGTATTCCTGTTTTAATAACAATAATAATAATAATATTCATACAAAAAATAACAATAAAAACCTGGTCACGTCACAGTCTTTGGAAACATCAATGAATTTTTTTTTTTTTTTCGTTTTTAGACCCTCTGAAATTTCCTTCAGGATCAATAAAGTATCCGTCCATGTAGGTTAATTAGCATTTGTGTCCCCGCCTAGTACCCTGGAAATGTGAGACTTTATAGAATAAGTTTTATTTTATTTTATTTTTTCTCAAAGCTGCAAGGTGCAGGCTGTAACCATGGTGCGACCACTAGAGGGCGCTGTGGTACTTCACCCTTATCACGTCTTGTCACTTAAAATATCATATATTTTGTATTTGAAAATGATAAGGACTACACAGAAAAGTGCTGAATATAAATATTTCTTTGTTGAACAGATGTAAATGAATCCAGATAATATATTAATTATAAGTAGTACTAGTAAGTAATACTAATAACAGTGGTAGAATTAATAGTAAGCATGATAGTGTAGTAATAGTTTGGTATTAGAATCAGTAATAGTACTGTAGTAGTAATAGAAGAAATTTTAGTAGTACAAACTAACTAGTAGTCATAGCAGTAATAATAATAGTAATAATAATAATAATAATAATAACAGTATAAATAATACTAGTAGGAGTAGTGAATAAAAAGGTGAATAAAACTAATAATGGTGGTAGTTTTAATAGGAGAAGTAGTATTAGTGTTAGTGATAATAGCAGTAGTGTTAGTACCATGAATTTAAATGACTTAAATAAATTTCAATTCTGTGAAATTAATTGAAACCCCATTTTCATGCATCACCGATTCTTTGGCTTTGTAAAAGCATTTCTTAGAAAGTGACGCAGAAGTGAAAGTAATGATTTCTGATGTGGAACTGCGAGCAGGTGTGAAAGTGTCTGTGAGCAGCAGAGCTTCAGCTGGATTCCTAAAGCTGTCCTGTAGAAACCGTGTTAACCGGAAGTGTGGGTTAAGTTGATCTTGTACCGAGATTGTGTTTGGTTTCACACAGTTATGTCAGGAAACAGACAAAAGTCTGTGGAACTTTATTGAAATAGAGAGTTTGCAGATTATTTATAGTTTTACGGTAAAGAAACGTTTTGAAAAGTACATCCGCATATGCTCTCGTACTGTTCTCTGTACTGTAAACCCCTTTTTGTAGTTGATCTTACAGTATATGAAATATTTGATATCTTTCACCTTCATATATTTCAAGAAGCGCAGCAAAGAAGTCATTTCTCTCCTGAAAAAACATTGGGGACAGACAGATACTGTATTCTGCAGAATTACATGGATTGGACTGCTCAGGACTGGGATAAAGTCATGTTCTCTGATGAATCCCCTTCTCGATTGTTTGGGGCTTGTCCAGAGAAGAAGAGGTGTGCGATACCATCAGTCCTGTCTGAGGTCGCTTTTCAGCCATTGGAATGGGCTCACTCTCAATGTTTCCTAAGAACACAGCCATGAATAAAGAACGGTACAAAAACATCCTCAGAGAGCAGCTTGATCCCAACCATCCAAGAACAGGTTGACTTGGATGCCTTTTCGATGCCTGTTCCAGCATGATGAAGCACCTTGAGTATCATAAGGCAAAAGTTATAACTACAGTAAGTCTCTCGGGGAACAAAACATCGAAAAGTTTTGGTCCATGGCCAGGAAACTCCCCAGACCTTAATCCCATTGAGAACTTCTGGTCAATCCTTGAGAGGCGGGTCGACAAGCAAACACCTAAAGGTTCTGACAAACTCCAAGCATTGATTATGTAAGAATGGGTCAGGGTGTGGTCCGGAAGTTGATTGGACTTTTGCCATGACTTTGTGTCATTCTCAGAATTTTTTTGGACTTTTGGATTGGACTTTTGTCATGACTTTGTGTCATTCTCAGAATTTTTTTGGACTTTTGGATTGGACTTTTGTCATGACTTTGTGTCATTCTCAGAATTTTTTTGGACTTTTGGATTGGACTTTTGTCATGACTTTGTGTCATTCTCAGAAATTTTTGCCACAGCTGTATTTGGGTGGTGTCCGCCTGATCCAGTTGTGGATCGTAGTGATGGGCCATCTGGACCAAAAATGACAGGGCAAAAAAAAGAAAAAAGGTCCAGTCCAGACCTGCACTCCAGTCTCAAAGCCTGATTAATTGGCTGTTGCGTCAGGATAAACATCCAAAAGAGGATGGGGCTGGGGATGGGTAGGCCTGGATGTTGCTTAGCTAACTGGGTGAGATTGTAAAAAAAAAAAAAAAAAAAAAAAACAATACGATGCTTTATCCCTGTGAAGTGGCTTAAGATTAAACAGACTTTTAGTTTTGGGTGTTTTATGATTTATTTTCTTTTGTAGGTTGTTGAACCGGCTTGTCCAACTACAAATAAAATACTAACAGCCCAGACGTTTGTCAAATATAGATACAATATAAAATGTTCCATTGGACCAAAAATCAGCTTTCTACAAAATCTATAAATCTGAAAATCATTTGGTTGGAAGTTAGTTTGCACAACACACCAGACAAAAAAATAATGAGAGTTGCAGTAGCAGATCAGATTCATTTCCACCTGTGTGTTGATTTAAACCAGCGAGTATCCTCTTATCAATCACACAGTACACTACTGTGATTCATTTAATTTTGATCTCATCTGACTAAAAATCACATGCTGTCACATTTTAATCATTCATGTTTAAACGCTTTAAATCGGTTTATTTATTTGACAGGTGAAGATGTTACACGAGGGTCAGTATGAGGATCAGCCCGAGCAGGAGGATCTTTGTAGCAGCGTTCTTGTCTTCAGCTCTGCTTCTTAAACAGCTCCTAGACGGAGTCAGCTTGAGCTCGGGAATCTTCGTCATGTTCATCAGGTATTTCTATGAGATAAAGTAGATTGTACGAGTTACAACAACAAACAAAAATATGTGAAAAAATGAAGAAATGGTTCTTGTCTTGCTGGATCATGTGTCTGAAACACCCATTTCTTTCTGGTTTATGGCTCTCTCTCTCTCTCTCTCTCGGTTACACATCTTATCTGAATAAAACCGATCTTGCTGAGTGGATCGCAACAGCGCACACAGTAACTCACCTCTGCGTTTCCAACAAACGTGTACTGTTGAATCCTCTTCAGCATGTGCTGGTACTCCAGGACTGAGCTGTTATCCCACATCTTTGTCGCCATCATGTTCATCCAGTTACTGAAGAATGAAGAGTTTCAGGTAAACCATGACGTGATGATCACAAGCAGGGAGACACTGTCAGGGGAATTAGTTGTGTTACCTGGGAGTGGCTCCCATCTCGGTCATGAGCATCTCTGTGTTGGGGAAGCTGCTACAGAAGCTGATGTTTACAGCGGGGTAGTAGTAGAGGAAAGCCAGACACATCTCATTATTAGTTCCCAGACCACCCTGTGAACAGAATGCAGAATAAAGGATTACACAACAGCACTGGGGGTTTCTCAACACAAACTCTAATTTTGCACAAGTTGTGCTTTTTTTTCTCACTACGCCTGGTGATTAAACAAATGTTTATGGCGACTATAGATTTAAAATATTTCAATTTGTTGTTACTATAGTAACTAGAATGTTATGCTTATAGCTTCTATCGATAACTACAGTACTATAGATGTAAGGTTTATTTATATTGATTTTTATATAGAGATTTATTACAGATTTTTTTATATAGATAGTTATTATAGATAGAACGTTCGTGTTTACAGCTATTATAAATAGCTACTATAGCTGTTACATGTTCATGTTTATAACTACTATGCACCAAATATTTGTTTATAGCTACTATATATATCAAATGTTTTTGTTTATATTTCCCATAGATGTAAAATGTTTGTTTATAGCGACTACGGATCAAATGTTTTTGTTTATATTTCACATAGATGTAAAATGTTTGTTTATAGCGACTATATATCAAATGTTTTTGTTCATACAGTAGTTCCTATAAATGTACAATGTTTGTTTATAGCTACTATATATCAAATGATTTTGTTTATGTTTCACATAAATGTACAATGTTTGTTTATAGCTACTATATATAAAATATTTTTGTTTATGTTTCCCATAGATGTACAACGTTTGTTTATAGCTACTATATATCAAATATTTTTGTTTTTGTTTCCCATAGATGTAAAATGTTTATTTATAGCGACTATATATCAAATGTTTTTGTTTATATTTCCCATAGATGTACAATGTTTGTTTATAGTGACTATAGATCAAATGTTTTTGTTTTTGTTTCCCATAGATGTAAAATGTTTATTTATAGTGACTATAGATCAAATGTTTTTGTTCATACAGTAGTTCCTATAAATGTACAATGTTTGTTTATAGCTACTATATATCATTTGTACTATATAAAATTACTTGTATAGATGTAAAATGTTTGCTCATAGCTATTGTAGATAAAAACTATTGTTTATAGCTATTATATATGCAAAATGTTTTTTATGTCCATCAAAGGTAGTTATAATAAATTATAGCTAGAGTATTTATTTATAGCTACTGAGATAGAATGTTTATAGACAGCTACTACAGATGTAGAATTTTCTGATTTACAGTTTGTAATCGAAAATCACATTTTAACAATTAAGCCACCTATTCACTAGATAGAAGTAGTGAGTAATGGTAAGGATTTGCATGTTCAAAAATAGCGGAGAACAAAGCAGCTGAACGCGGGAAGCGGAGCAGTGTGTCAGTAGTTTTTGTTATGACTATTTCATGCCTTTGTGTTGTTGTCAATAAAGGCATAAGTTACAGAACTGTTGGCTCTGCGTTTTTAAAAGTGCAGGTTAAATTGTTTTATTTTTACTTTATATTTAGTATTAATAATTTTTATAGGAATATTTTTGGGTTGTGGAAGGAATAATCTGAGTTTCCATTATTTCTTGTGGGGGATTTTCACTTTGATATATGAGTGCTTTGATATACAAGCACGCTTCTAGAATTAATTATGCTCGCACTTCAAGGTTCCTCTGTATATACAGTAGTTTTGTCAGAATCCCACCAAAATTAACTGTAGCTACAAATAGACAAAAAAGTTGTTGTTGTTTTTTTTTAAAAGTTGTTGTTAATTCATAAATTCACTTGTAATTGTCTGCATGTTGCTGTGGTTCATAAGGAATGTAACCGACCATCAAACTTATTTGGTTATCTGGCTGACAACAGTAACTTCGCTACAATGTAAACAATGTATTATTATTTTTATACAGATTGTGTCGGGTGGTTTAAACTTGGATGTTCATTGTTACTAAATGAAATGACACCAACCCAGGTGAGTCCTGATCGGTTGTTTGTGTCATATGTGCATTCCACCAGGAGCTTGTCACCCTGCAGGAGGAGGAGAAGGAGCAGGAGTTTGCACTTTCTCACACTTGAGGTCTAAAAAGGAAAATCTAAAAAAAATTTTTTTTTTTTAATGGAAAGAACTTGATACCTACCAACTTTAATGTTTTGGTTTTTCCCAGGTTTGTCACTTGCTGGAATTCGAAATTATAGTGTTCATTCAGCGCGAGGAAATCAATCTGTTCTCCAGCTCTAAAGAACACAAAGATTTGAACACACAGTACAGTACGTGATAAAATAAAGGCTTTACTTTACTTTACTTTACCTGCAGGTTTCTCCTTGTTAGAGGGAAAAAAGTACAAACTCTCTGTCCTTCTTTTCTTTGAATTTCTTTCCTTTCTATTCCTTAAATGCAGATATTAACCTGTTTCTGCTTGAACAACATGCTAACAGTCTCATGTTTCCACATCGTTTCACAGTTCAGTCAATCAAGCTTGTTTTCTGCTTTAGCTTGTAAGATTTATAGTATGAGGTTTACATTAATGAATATAACGTTAATGAAGTTCCAGGACGGCCGCATTCTTAAATTATTCCATGAACTGGACGCCACATTGCTAAAGGTGATTTAATAAAGTTTTAAAGTGGGCACCTTTTTTGGCCCAGCAGTGTAGCTACTGTTTTTTTTTTTTTTTGTCTTTTACCTGAAGTGTCCGACTCGCACTTTCCTTCCTGCCAGGTGTGTGTGCAGGATAGCTGCGAAAACCTGTAGGTCATTTGGTGATTCGGAGACGGCCTAAAGAATGAGAAAGAACACGTTTATCCACAGAACTGCATAAACATTGATTTTCTAGTGATTGAGGCAGAACATTGTGGTGAAGTTGATGATATTTTATATGGTATGGTTATGGTATGATATACTGTATACCAGTGGCGGCCGGTCAATAGGGGGCGCAGGGGCGCCGCCCCCCTTAAAGTTAGGCAGAGAAGAATGCTCCTTTAACATGTAATTATTTAACAGAAAAATTATTTATTTTAATAATGAAATAAAGTCATTTAGTCACAATATTCCGCTGTGTTTCTTAATGTAATTTATTTGCAATTTAAAAACATCTAACCTGTATTACGTTCATTTGTGTTCGTGCACGCGGGGCGCCGGACAAACGAGTGTCTGTGTAGGCACGTAAATCTTTGAAAAGCATGTGACTTGAGGCTGAGCTCTGATTGGATCTTTTCAAATCATCCTTCGGGCGCAGCACTGTGCGCCCTGAACCCGCCCACTTTTGTTCTTAGCGAATCAATATTGTTTTCAAATATTTGGGCGCATGTGATTGGACCGTTCTCAACAAGACTTCCAGCACTTCTTATGGCGAGCGGAGCTGCTGGATCACTGGATAGTAGTAATGATGCGCAATCACCTGATAAATGCCTATTTACAGGCGAGTATTAAAAGTTTAATTTGAATTTTTGTTTGTGCAACCCCGGCCTCCCAGGAACTCCTTTCACAATGGCTTGGCGTGAGACAATCTGGACTGTACGGGGGATGTGTCAATAACTCCCAGCTGAGTTCCCGTAATGTGCAAGTGGTGTTGGTGAATGATTGTGTGTACAGTTCACCCGGACAGATGCGTCTCCTCCACAAGTCTGCAACGCCGATTTTCAAGAATCGGGTGTTCCACTCGCTAAACGTCCACAGGGACAAGTGCAATGGGCTCCGAGTCACCTCATTCACGGACGTACGGCATTTGCACCGTTCAAGTGTCTTACTGCGGCTAAGAGTCTCATCACCTTACTGTGCATGAAGTCTTCTGTAAACGTCCTTCTCTATCACGCCTTCATTCACCAAAAATCTCATCATAAGTCCCAGTTTGACTTGAACACACCTCATATAAATGAATACAAAGTACTGTATGTATCTGAGCATGATGTTAAATATTTTTTTTTTTTTTTTTTTAAAGATGAAGCTGATTTTGTACCTGGGAGAATGAGTTGGTATCACACAGGCCGTAGGTGAGGAAGTCTGTAGCGTTAGGAGGGATGGCGTATCCCATCCCTATGACCATGAGTCCCGTCTGCAGCAGAGCAGCATCAAACTGTCTCAGCTGAGCCGTGTAGTAAAAGCGCAAGCCTGAGTTATCAACACGACCTACACACACACACACACACACACACACACAGCACAAAGAAAAAACATTCTGAGTAGATACAAGTGCAAAGGTTTGTGAAAGAAAATGTAAATAACAAATAATAAAATGAATAATAATAATAATAGTACAGCCAGGTATAATCATATGATGTTACTTTTGGCATTATAATATATAATAAACCGGTATTGAACTTTAAGTCCCTCTTATGTTCTTCTACAGACTTCTTTACAATTAAATATTAAATATTTTTCACTCTAGTTAAATAAATTAAAGCAGTTCCTAAGTAAAGTCTCTTTATACAACGTGCAAACATTTCAATTTCCAAATGTACATTTCTTTTCTGAATCCAGTGGAATTTGCCATTTTTGTTACAGGATTCAGTATCTGATGTGTTTTCATTCGTGTCCATTCCACCAGTTGTTGCTGGTTTCAGCCCGGTACTGATACTGGGAACCACATCAGTGCCATCGCTAATGTTATGATGTTCATTATTCATTCTGTAATTTAATAAATATAGTTATTAAGAGGTAAGAATTAACAAATTTAGAGCCTTACAGTTGTAATATTTGCTTTTCGGTCCTTCTGAAGTATTAATTACACTTAATTGTGTGTGTGTATAGTGTACGGTGCAAAAATCTAGACTCCACCCCCAAATGAAATGAAGTTATGTAGATTCAATTAGAATAGAATAGAATAGAATAGAATATACTGTTATAGACTGTAAAGTTTACGATAAAATAAACAAAAAAAAGCGTTTTAAACACTTAAACAAACTGAGCAGCGACCTCGTTTCCTCCCTCGTCTGTTCCGAGCACTCAGTGTTCAGCATCAGCAGTACACTAATCCCCTCCTGATCCTCTGTCGTCACCTGCACCTGTTTCTCACTGGGTCAGGACTTTTGGGACGTTTGAGGATTTTTTTAGACTGAATTGGGGGCCAGACTGAAAATCAGAGGCAAGAAAAGTAAGAAAAGGCCTTCAGGAAGCCTGGAGAACTGGTCCTCGGGACTACACCAAAAATATAAGAAAGTCTGGAAATTCGCACAGTAAAATGCAAAATACAGTTTGATTTAAGAGATCATCCCGGAAGTAAATGTTATTCTTTACTGCACTTCATCAGTGTGTTGCAGTCAGGCTGCACTGAAATGCTGCTAAGCTTTAAATACTTTACTAAAAAGGAAAGAAGAATCTTCTAGTTTTATATTGCTTCAAGGTTGTTGTTGTTGTTGTTGTTTTTTTCACTATTTCTGCACTCAACCCTTAAACATAAAGTTTTTTTTTTTTTTTTTTAGAATAATCACAAAAACATGATAAAAGTTTTATCAAAGCTTTAAATCCTCATAACTTATGAAAGGACCCGGGACGTCCTACTGTATACCGTACTGTATGACATTCGCCTTGTGTGACCACACAGACAGGAAGACGGCTGCTTCCTCTTTCAGGTGCATTTAACTGAAACCTGCATTCATGGAAGATGCGTATCTGTCGAAACAACAATGAGTGAGTAGTATCAGTGTGTTGGCTAGTTAGGATAAGCTGGATAAGTGGCGGAAGCGGTGGCTCAGTGTGTTACGGCCCTGAGTTACTGATCAGAAGGTCAGCGGTTCGACCTGGCCCTTAACGCCGTCTGCTCCAGGGGCGCCATATAATGTCTGACCCTGCGCTCTCATACCCCAGACCACTAACCAAAGAATAAGCAATTTCACTGTGCAGTCATGTATATGTGACGAATAAAGGCTGAAGTTTGTACCTGCAGTCTTATCCTGGTTGTTGTAGTGCACTTCAAGTCTGTAGAGGCTCCCGTTCCCGTCTCCGTCTCCGCCCACAGGAAGTCCGGCCACCTCAGGAAATTCGAAAGCCTGAAGACGTTAAAAGCGATAATAATAAATCAGTTGGTCTCTGCAGCCAATCAGAGGACCTGTCCCTGTCCCTGTCTCAGAGGACAGGATGAATTTCAATATCTTTTTTTTTTTTTTTTTTTTGACTACTGCATGTTGTAGTGGAGATGTTTGGACTGTTGGCTCTGAGAGACATTCCTGACGTCTACCTCTGCGTTTTTGTACATCTACCATTCTCTTCCTCAGATCTGTACCGAGTTCCTTGGACGTTCCCATGGGAATGGGTGTTTTTCAATCCAATGAGTGCTGTCCAGCGAACCCTTCTTAGTTGGCACCAGGTTCAGCAACAGGACGTTGAGAGGCCTTAGACTCTGCTATTAATATTATTTATTAATGAATAATAAATCCTCTAAGAACATGCACTGATTCCAGGCCAGGAACAATTGCACTACATCCGTCTTCATGTTAGCACTGCTTTGTATTATTTGTATTCTGACCCATGCAGGTAGATTATAAACAATTAAAGGGCACTTTTCCTATGGTTAAACTCTATTCAACAGAATAGAATGAAAACCCCAACCCTTTATGACGGACATCACTCACTCCGCCTCCGACGCCCCAAACTGCGATCGCCTGGAAACACTCTTGGCTATCTTGACTGTAACATGAGCCCTCGAAGGGCTTGATGACCGACGGTGGGCAGCGATACAGCAACAAGTGATGCACGAGGTCATGGTTCTGAATCACTGGCTCTACCTGTCAGCGGCAACATGGGGGAAAATTCGATTATTATGAGCTATATTTAGGCATTATGTAATCAAACTCAACAGGCACGACGTATTCAAAGCAGTTAGATCTGCGAGGTCGGCTTTATTAACACGAAGCCACGGCACGTGACTACACACTGATACTTACACGGTAGATGTGGTGTTTCCTGACAAATGGTGGAAGGCTCATGACCTTGCAGTGGTAGTAAGTCTTTATGGGATGTACAGTGAACTGCAGAGAAATAAAAATAAAGAAATAAACAGATTTAATGAGAACAATGTTAACCATACATCTTAAATTGTATTTTATGTTAAATGAATAAAAATAAAGGCTAGTTTATTGCATACTCTACATGTAGTTAGACTGAAATAACTCAGTCTATACAGTTATAAAGTTATAAAATAGAGATTTTTCTTCTGTATTTCTTTTTAGTTTTCCATGTCTTAAAAACCTTCGGATTTATACCTAACAAGCTGTATTCCAGTTAGAGCGCTGTGCTCATGTTTTGCTTTAATTTTCCTTTACAAAACAATTGTCTTATCAAGGGTTAATCTCTTAATCCTCCCTGTTCAGGATATACTGTATGATCTGTAACAATTTACCTGCATGCAGTAAGTATTTAGTTTGACCTAAAGCCGACCAAGAGTGCTTTCTCACATTTGTTATCTTACAGGTTATCACATGTTATCGACCATAGGCATACCCTACACTTTTCTTATATACATTTACAGTCACCCTAGAGGACACTTTTTTTTGTTTGTTTTTTGGATTTTTTCCCCGATTTTCTCCCTAATGTAGTCGTGTCCAATTCCTCCCCGTCACTAGGGGGCTCCCACATTAAGGCTACTACTACCACTCAGCCGGGAGGGCCGAAGACTATCACGTGTTTCCTCCGAACCACGTGACGCCAGCCGACCGCATCTTTTCGAACTGCTCGCTCGCGCACCATTGGGGACGGCGTAACACACTCGGAGGACGGCGCTATCCGCTCCCTCCGCTGCGCGAGCTCACAGACGCCCCTGACTGGCTGTAGAGCCGTGATTAATGTCGGAGCACTATGTACCTCTCATCCCTCCCCTCTGAGAGAGCTCGGCCAATCAGCTCTCTCTAGACCTCCGGCTGCGAGAGGTTACAGCATCACCCGGGATTCGAACTAGCGATCTCCGGATAATAGGGCGAGCGCTTTAACCACTGCGCCACTCGGAGGCTAGAGGGCACTTTCTCACAATTGATTTACCTTACAGTCACCCTATAGGGCACTTTCTAACACTTTATTTCCTGTACAGTTGTCACGGGTACTGTTTGCGGGACGAAAGAAAGGCATAGTAGCAGAGGTGATGTGAACCAAAGTCCCTAATGAAAACAAAACAGGGAACCAAAAGAACAGAACATGAACTTTAAACACAGGACAGACAAACTATAAACATGACAAACTAAACCAGGATCTACACAGACTAGGAGATTACATACAGACTGAGAGACAGACAAAGGCTAGGAGAACACAGAACCAGGAGAACACGGAGCCAGGAGAACACAGAGAACTCGAAGAAAACAGAGCTAAGGGAAAACACAGAGCTTGGAGGAAACACAGAACTAGGAGAACAGAGAACTGGGAGAACACAGAGCTGAACAACAAACCAGAACAAACAGTAACCCTAAACGAACAGATGCAAAACAAGGACAAACTGAACACAAGAACATTTGTTCAGTTTGTTCAGTTCAATGAGCAACCTCGGTTCAGGTGAGCGCCACATCACCTGACCGAGGTGCATTCTGGGGAATTGAGTCCACCAAAAACTACAAATGAAAACATAAGGAAACAAAATGGAGTCTGTGGGCACTTTGGCGCCCTCTAGTGGTATCCCCTGACAACAGTCATCCTAGAGGGCACTTTCTAACATTTTATTTACTTTACAGTCATCCTAGAGGACACTTTGTCACATTTCTTAACCTTATGGGTGCACTACAGGGCACTTTATAATGCTTTATGAACCACAGGGGTAGCATTGGGGGGCATTATTTTATTTACCTTATAGGCACCCTATAGGGCACTTTCTCACATTTACATTATGGGAACCCCTGAGGGAACTTCCTTACTGTATATTTTATTCATCTAAAAGGTCCTACAGGGCACATTTGCCTTAGAGTCTTTTAAAATGACACTTTCTCAGGTTTTATTTATCTTACAGTCACCCTAGCGGGCACTTTCTAACATTTTATTTACATTATAGTCATCCTAGCGGGCACTTTCTAACATTTTATTTACATTATAGTCATCCTAGAGGACACTTTCTCACATTTTATTAACCTTACCGTTGCCCTAGAGGGCACTTTCTCACATTTTGTTCACCTTACAGGCTTCCTAGAGGGCACTTTCTCAGTTTACCTTATTGGAAACCCCCGAGTGCACTCACATTTTATTTATCTAAAATATCCTACAGGGCATCCTATTATCACATTTGATTGACACTCTTACAGACACTCCAGCAGGCATTTTTTAAATATATATATATATATTACCTTGCAGGCATCCTAGAGAGCATCTTCTTATGTTATTTATGTTACATGCACTATTGATGGCAATTTTTCACATTTTATTTATCTAACAGGCATCGTACAGGGTGTATTAACACATTTGATCGACCATAGGGGCATGTTATTTACTTTACAGACACCCTAGAGGGCATTTATTTTCTCATTTTATTTACCTTACAGAGACCCTAGAATGAACCTTTTCGTAACAGGTGTTATTTACATTAAGTGCACTCAAGGGGGCACTTTCTCACATTTTATTGACCTAACAGGCATCCTACAGGGCATTTCCACAGCATTTCAAGGCATCATAGAAATAAATTACATGTACATAAATTGAAGTGAACTTGACTGAATTGGTCTCGATCTGTTGTCTGCGGTAGAAAAACTCTATGACTTTACATTTTTCCTCTCAGCGTATCCATAAGAAAAATGAGACGGAAGAATAACTCAGCCGTACGTTGGTCATGGTCAGATCAAAATATTTGCTGTCAGGAACTCTGGCTCGAGGCATGTAGTTCAGAAGGTTCACTTCCTTCGTCCCGCGCAGGCTTTTGTGATAGTCGATGATATCGGTGTCACCGTATGCGTAGATCAGCTTCACTGGCATTTCCTGCGGAGGAAAAGAAATCAACAAAAGTGAGGTATTTTTCTTTTCCACAACTGCCGGATTCTGTGATATTTTTTACAGCCTTTAAACATTTCTTTTAACACTAGTGCTGTTTCACATCTGGATAGACGATTATCTTTTGTTTCCAAAAAAGAAATCACCGTCTTAACTTTCAAAGACAAAAAAAGGGGGATCAATGAAACTCAAACTTCTTTTTTTTTTTTTTTGGATTTTTCCCCGATTTTCTCCCTAATTTAGTCGTGTCCAATTCCTCCCCGTCACTAGGGGGCGCCCACATTAAGGCTACTACTACCACTCAGCCGGGAGGGCCGAAGACTATCACGTGTTTCCTCCGAACCACGTGACGCCAGCCGACCACATCTTTTCGAACTGCTCGCTCGCGCACCGTTGGGGGCGGCGTAACACACTCGGAGGACAGCGCTATCCGCTCCCTCCGCTGCGCGAGCTCACAGACGCCCCTGACTGGCTGTAGAGCCGTGATTAATGTCGGAGCACTATGTACCTCTCATCCCTCCCCTCTGAGAGAGCTCGGCCAATCAGCTCTCTCTAGACCTCCGGCTGCGAGAGGTTACAGCACCACCCGCGATTCGAACTAGCGATCTCCGGATGATGGGGCGAGCGCTTTAACCACTGCGCCACTCGGAGGCCTGAAACTCAAACTTCTAATGATAAACACTCAAAGTACAGGAAAGAAAAAGAATGCTAAACTATAGAAACGATCTCGGCTACTCTAGGCCCCCTGGAGATCGGGCACATTCTGTTAATCACGAGACCGATGAAATATGTGTGCTGTGAGCTTTTTGTTTCAATGGAAAGCCATTAACGACAAAGTGACAGCGAGGTTCTGTATGTGTGAGCGTTCTGTCATTTACTCACAGTGATGGAATAGTCGTTTTCATCACAGGCTTTAATGGCTCGCTGGAACTTCATCACGGTTTGTCCATTCGTCTCGGTCAGAGAGATGACTTTAGAGTCCTGCTTCTCATCCAGAGCTGGCATGAAGTTCCCGGCTCCATTCCTGTCCTTAATGAAACACAGACTCGTCAGCAAACGGAGCTCAATTTTTCATCATTGATCATTTATTTATCACTCATACGGCTGCCACTAGCATCAGTGCCCTGACTGGGATTCGGATCGGAATTACGAGGGTGAAAGGATGTTCGGCGAACAAGTATTGGGCCCACAGTAGGGAATGCCATAACATTGCAGCCCAAACCATCACTGATCCACCCCCATGCAACAGTCTGGGTGGTACAGTCGCTTCTTTGGGGCGTCTCCACACCGTAACTCTCCTGGATGTGGGAAAGACAGTGAAGGTGGACTCATCAGAGAACAATACATGTTGTCCACAGCACAAGATCTTCACTGCTGGCACCATTGAAACCGACGCCTGGCATTGGCACGAGTGACCAAAGGTTTGGCTATAACAGCCCGGCCGTGTACATCGACCCTGTGGAGCTCCAGACCAACGGTTTTGGTGGAGTTGAGATGCACATTTAATCCTGCAGTGAGTTGGGACGCCGTGGTTTTATGTTTTTTGGATACAATGCGGGTCAGCACCCGGACATCCCTTTCAGACGGCTTCCTCTTGCGTCCGCAGTTACTCCTGTTGGTTGTGGTCCGTCCATGCTCTTGATACATCACAAAGACTTGCTGTCTCGGTCACAGGTGCGCCATAATATAATATGTCCCCCATAATGTTGTGTGCATTGAAACATTTTAAGCAAAACTGTGCTATTTCTCTGCTAATTAAACCTTCACACTCTGCTCTTACTGCTGGAATGAAGCTTGGCCACCAGGCTGCTCGAATTTAGCCATAAAACGTCCAACACTAAATTGGCCAGTGTTTCAGTTGCATTGTCCAACCCATGTACTTTTCAAGCTCGCTCACTCACTCACTCGTCGTTTATAGCGCTTTATCCTGGAGCCTATCCTAGGAGACTTAGGGCACAAGGCAGGGTACACCTTGGATGAAGTGCCAATCTATCACAGGGCACACACACATACTGTACACTCATTTACACACTACAACAAATTGGGAACAGGAGTTAACCTAATCTGCTGTCTTTGGACTGTCGGAGGAAACCGGAGTACCCGAAGGCAACCCACCCAGCACGCCTCGGGGCAGGAGACCGGACCCTGCAGGGTCAAGCTGACAGGGCTAACAACTAAGCCACTGTTTAAGCTGATGGTGTAAACTGTGGGAACTGAACACACAATCAATCACCAACACAACTTGCACATTACAGGGAGTTATTTACAGTCCTGACCCGTTTACAGTCCTGACCTCACTCCAAGCCATTTCCATAGGTTTGGGTCATTAAAGGAGTTCCTGGGAGGCCGGCGTTTGAGACATAATAAATGGCAAAGAACACTTTCTACATTGATGGTGTCCAAGCACTAGTGAAATACTGGGATAAGTGCATTAGTGTAGTGAGGGATTATATAGAGGAATAGCGGGAGTCTTTACCTGCACAACTGTGTTCTGCAGCCGGTTTGACTTGAACACCCCTCATACTTTAACTACAGGACTGTTTGGATTTTTAAAAAATAATTTTGGTACTTGAATTGGGGGGGAAAAGAAAGAATTACCGTGAAATACATCCCGTCAGGGCCGACTCCGCCAATGAAGATATCCGATCCGGCCATTCCTCCACTGGGACTCAACCCGAAGCCGACCCAACCTGTAGTTTTCGCCGTCACCTCGAACGTGATGGTGTCCTTTACTGGGTCAAATCCCCACCTGAGCAGGACGTTACCGGTTGAGTCCAGGTACTCTGAGAAAGGCAGTGTTGGATCGACATCAGCTGCTGATGTTCGGCCCAAGAACAAGACCAGAGGCATGAGAAGAACTGACAGAGCCATCATGGCATGCAAAAGTCAAGAATGATCTCTTAAGCTCTGACTCTAGCAACGAGCTCTGAGCTCTGAAATGTCTGGCTTTTATAACCTGTTATACTTAAACTCCAGTCACCTCTCCTCCCTCTCTCTCCTTTCCATTGTGTCCTAGTTCATCATGTTCATTAGTTCTTTAGTGAAATGCTGAGAGTACAAACTCTATACCATGAGTAATGTGAGAGGTGAGGTTTTGTTATTGAAATAAAGGACTGCATTCTGAATTACACAGCACACACACAACAACTGCCATCCATCTAAGGACGTAATGCTCAGAGGTCACAGAGCAGCCAGACATTTCTAATGACAAACATTAAATACAGTATATCTCTGTTCATTAACAGGTTCCCTGTCGAGTCTGGTTCCTCTCAAGGTTTCTTCTTCCTATTGCCATCTCAGGGATCCTCACCGCCGTCGCCCTCGGCTTGATCATCAGGCAAAATCTGATCATTACCGTATGATTTATACAAATTTTCTCACATATTCTATAATCATTTCCATAATTTTCTTTGGATTTTTGTAAAACCGCTTTGCGGGAATGACCTTCATTAAAGCCTCCAATACCGATATAAACCCACTGTTTGTATAAATATAATCGCCATAAATTCGTTTGTTTTAAAGTTTTATTAGAGAAAATTAGGCAAACGTAAATTTTCTCATTAAAGGACAATTTAAGCTTCATTCCACTTAAAGCAATTAAAAAATGTAAAATACGTTGACAAATAAAACATAACAGGTAGCCTTTTAAGTTGTTTAGATGTTTATAAACATATACAGGGCTCAGGATTGTTCGGTATCCTTTTTTACATAAATATGACTGAGCAAAGAAAAAAAAAAGAAAAAATGTAAAAAGTCACACTTATTTTAATTTTATATAAATAGCACAGATGCACATGATCACAAGTTTTTACGGTTGTTTCTATAGCCAAACAACAACAACAACAACTACTACTACAATAGTAATATTAATAGTAATAATAATAATAATAATAATAATAATAGTAATAATATGAGCGAGTTCTTCATTTTTGTGATGTCATTCCCATATTCCAGTAGTGGTAAAAATTTACACGTTATAAAAGTATTTTTCGTTCTACCCCGAAAAGCCCAAATAAACAGATTGAAGTCTGAATCCTCCCCGTTATAGAAGCACATATATATTTTTTTATCATCATTGACCTGTGCTATGTTGCTGGCACCAATCTGTGCTGCTTAAGTTTTAATGGTCAAAGGATCCTTGTTTTCTGCAGGACGGCCAACATGATCCCGAATTCTCAATGAAAGAACTTTTTAAAAAGCCTATAAAAAGATTTCTGATACCTTTCTATTTTCATCCAGCATTGACTTTTTAGTGCAATTTGTCCTACATTGGCTTTCCGGTGGGATTGAACCCTGAGGGCCTGGGTGAGCCTTGGGTGCACATGATCCTCTCACCAGTTTCCTAGTGAATAGCTAGTGATCAGTGTTGGTTACCTTAACTGGCACTTTAACTTGCACTATTTGGTGCACTAATGATGTAGTCATTTAGTAGTTCGAATAGTTAACTAGTTAGTCGGGTACTTCGTATTTTGTTAAGTAAAGAATTTCGGTACTGGACAGCGTTAACCTAACCAGTTAGTTAGGTAGTTAGTTATTCAGAAGTTACACTATTTTATGCCTGGGGAGAAATAAAGTTTTATTTATTTATTTAATTGAACGTAGTGACACAGTAGTAGTCCGGGTTCGATTCCCGTCTCTGTGTGCATGGAGTTTGTCTATGTGCTTGATAGGTTTCCTATAGTCCAAAGACCTGCTGACTGGCCTTCCCAAATTGCCCATAGTGTGTGTGTGTGTGTGTGTGTGTGTGTGTGTGTGTGTATGTGTGTGTGCGCCCTGCGGTATAGACGATGAGTGGGCGAGTGAATTGAATGTAGACCAGGAAATGTGTTTTCTTTCTAAAATGTATTGTGTACAGAGAGATTACATTATATATTTTTCCTTTGGTCTTTTGTGATGATATGCGCTACATCAAACTTTTTAAAATCCAAGAATGTGTTGATTAGACATTCTTGCTGTCCTGCTTGGTAAGATTTAATTTTTAAAAAAGTGTTATAACATTAGCAAAGCACTAGAGGGCGCCAACAAAAAGCCAACTTGAGAAATAGAAGACCATCTGAAACAGAACCACCTTCACCAGGACTTTCAACACTGACACAGAAAATACATCAGTGATCAAAGAAAATGAGGGAGAACATTTCTATTAAAAGCCATTCACAGGTCCTGAAGATTTAATGTAAAATATCTTCAGGTCAGAGTGTTAATTTGATGTTAGTTACTATTTATACAAATACGTTATGTAGAGTAGGTATGGGTAAAATAAGTTAGTTAGTTGGTTAGTTAGTTAGTTAGTTGATGTTTTAATGATTTACTTTTATATTAAGATTATATTATGTTTTCTTTGGTCATAAACCCTTGTAATAAATAAAACTTAATCTTTAGTGATTGTACAATGTGTGGAAATGAGTTAGTTAGTTAGTCAGACAGTCAATCAGATAGTTATTTATTTATTTAGTGCATTATTTTGTTATTTAGCCAATAATGTTAGTTAGTTAGTTAGTTAGTTAGTTTTGTATTATTCAATTAGTTAGTTAGTTAATGCATTATTTTGTGCACTAATTATTTAATCATTCTGTAGTTAGCCTAGTTGACTAGTTAGTTGGTTAGTTTGTTTTTTGTTTAGTAATCTGTTTATGTACAGTATGTGCAGGTTGGAGTAATCAGTTAGTTTGTTAGTGCACTAATTATCTAATCATTCAGTAGTTAGCATAGTTGACTAGTTGCTGAGTTTGTTTTTGGTTATGTAATTAGTTTCTGCACAGTATGTGCTGGTTGGAGAAACCAGTTAGTTAGTTCTTTAGCCAGCCAGTCCATCAGATAGTTATTTGGTTATTTAGTTAGTTGGTTAGTTAGTTATTTATTTAGTGCATTGTTTTGTGCACTAATTATTTAGTCATTTAGTAGTTAGTGGAGTTAACTGGTTAGTTGGGTATTTAGTTTCTGTTTTATTAAGTAAGGAGTTTCTGTACTGTTAAATAGTTACTTGGTTAGTCCACTTTTTGTTAAGTAATTTGTTTCTGTACAGTATGTGCTGGTTGGAGTAACCAGTTAGTTAGTTAGCCAGTTAGTCAATCAATCAGATAGTTATTTGGATATTTAATTGGTGCATTATTTTGTGCACTAATTATTTAGTCATTTCGTAGTTAGTGCAGTTGACTAGTTAGTTTATTATTTCGTTTGTGTTTTGTAAGTAAGGAGTTGGCAGGACTGTACGTGCTGGTCAAAGTAGTCAGTCAGTGCGGGTCAGAGTCCGCGGTGCGGGCGCCGCTTCAGTTTCCGGTTTGGTTTCAGCTCCGGAGGAGGAGTGTGTGTGTGTGTGTGTGTGTGTGTGTGTGTGTGAGCGGAGTGTGTGTGTTAGAGAGAGAGGAGTGGGAGAATCGACGTGCTGAGCTGCGGTTCTCAGTCCGGACATTATTTCAGTATTTCCCCGGTGTGTGTTAGTCGCTGCGGTACGCGTGCGCGCGCGCGCGCGTGTGTGTGTTGTACAGAGTGTTAGATTTGCCCCTGTGCTGCGCGAGCGTGGTATTCTGGGGCAGTTCCGCGGAGGCAGTAATGTCTGGATGAACAAACTCTCCTACAGCAAGATACAACTTCTCTCATGACCACTTTACTGCCAGCGTAATGGCGACACAGGTGAGCTTTCACTTTACTTACTTTATTTATTATATATCTATATATGTTTTTAAATCGTATTGTTTTTCTTTCAATTTGATTATTAAATAAACACACAGCGCCGCGCGCGCCCGCATTCCGCTCGGGCGTGTTTTTATTAGTTTTACACTTTTGTTTTTTGTCTTTTTTTTTTACACCGTAACACCGCGCTCAGTGTGCTAGTAACATGGCAAGTTAAATCATTGACGCTGATGAGAAAATATGATGTAGATATTTGAAGTATTTTCCTGTAAACACGAAGGGGGGAAAATGTGTCATTAGAGAGTCTTGTGACATTTCACTTCTCTTCCAGTGGGGGTCATGGGGTCGCGCAAAGCATGCTGGGACACGTAGTTTGTTTGATTAGCCTAGCGTTGTGGTTCTTGCTGTGGTGTTAAAGTGTTTAGCACAAGTCTTTAAAACGAACAGAATATCACTACCGATTGTTTTTAATCACTTTTAGATGACCTAAGCGTACCAGTCTTGCTTTTTGGTGAGGTTGTACAAGTAGTTCAGGTAGTTAGCTAACTAGCTAAGTGGCTAGTCTGTAGTTTATAAGCAACAACCCAAGTTTATAAGCCATACTAATTTTAAAATCATACATATTCTAAATCTTTGCGCTGCATAACATCTATAATATTTACTTATTCATCTTCTGTGATCAATTTGAAGTGTCTAGTTAGCCACTGATTCTCAGAAGTCATCAAAAGCCTAGTTTTCATGTTTTTTTTTTTTTTTAAAGATTCCTTTCAGCACAAAACTATTAAAAAAGTTCAGTCTGAGTAATCCTAAGTGCTTGACAGATAACTTCAGATGGGTGTGTAATTTTCAAATTAACCCGAAAGACCAAGACGTCATACTGAGCCAAGGAAGACATTTCACTTCCCTGTGCTTTAATGCCAAAGAAATGACATCATATAATTTTTTATTTTTTTATTTTTGTCTTCGCAACCCTTTCTAATTATAATCTCATGTGTGTACAGGAAATGGTATGTGACTAATGCTCATCGTGAACATGGTGTAAAAAAAAAAAAAGTGGAATTGTTGCTGATATTCAATTGGGTTTCATTTATACAGTCGGTCAAAACATGGTGTCAGTGCTAAAAAGTGAACTCTCAGATAGGGTCATATAAGACCTTTTTTATACTTAACGCGCCCGATCCATGCGTCTTTTTTTATTTTTTATTTTTTATGAATATGAATTCACAATTATACTTATCAGATAAAAATAAACACATTTACTAAATACAGTTTCATGCCCTTTTTCATAACTTTTTCAAATGAAAAATTTTCAACGATCTTAACGGTCATTCAAATAAAACTTGGCCTATTTAGATTTCACATGAAAAGACATAAACCTGAAAAGTGCATTATTCTAAAATGCAAAATTGTTAAGATATTGCAACA
>QNUK01000140.1:417500-460000 GCA_013621035.1 Clarias magur | reverse complement strand
ACATTTAATTTATCATTTAAAATGCAGATTATTCATATTCCTTTCAGTTTTGATACTGTAATTGGTGTAAACCTTTAGAAGCATATGACCTGTAGAAATTGTCGTTTAAATGAAAGGATTACGTGCCAAATTAAAGATTTCTCTATCGCCCCGAAAATCTGTGGGCTTGTATTGCAAAGCGCATTTTCCCACAGGAAATAATGTAAACGCAGATAATCCGTTCTAGCCACCCAGAAATATTGCCAATATACCAATTTCCGACACTAGAATCATATTTTTGCATCTAAAATCAATCAAAACATTTAAAAAAGACCTGTAAATGAAGCAAAATATGAAATAAATCGACATTAAACCTCACTTAACATTAATTTATGATTCCTCTCAGCACCGGCTCCCTTTTCTTCTTGCTACCGTCCTTGCTAACATTCTCGGGAGCCGTGGGGCTGCGTCTACACCAAATCTTGCACAAAATGCGGCGCAAAAAAAAAACACAAAGTAAACTGTCCTAAACTGGCTTTCCACTGACACAAAAAGTTTTGAACGGCTCCCGCACGAATGTGCGACTTAGCCGCCGTTCATTTTCTGCTCGGTTTGTTCGCTAATATGGCAAAAATGCTTTGCATGCCGAGGCAAATTTCTTTCAAAATTTCAGTTCTTGAGGTGAAAATTCTTAAGCCGGTGCGTTCGTATGCCGATGATACCGCCGTAATTGCTTTGGTTTTTGAGATGTTGTTGCTTCTGAACGATCCGAGTTAATAATTATTTGCACGCAGGACATGATTATAAAGTGTGTGTGTGCGAGTGCAGAAGTGGAGCAGATGCTGGTCTGGTAAACAGTTCAGTCTCAGCGTAAACTCACCCTGGGGTGTTTGTGATCTGCGCTATTATTACGGAAGCCTCCTGCTATCACTCCTTCCAGCTCCACACACACAAAAACACACATGAACACGCACACCCATATATACACACTATGGCTGCACCATACATCGTTTCAGCATCGCCGTGATGCAGGGCAGTGTTTCCCACACATGGTGTGTACTGGGTGAGCCCACGAGGAGGCTTCCGACGTCACGCTGTGTTTTCAGAAACGTCATGGAGAACCAAAGATATCATTGCTGCAAAAATGTGTAAATTGCACTGCTCCCGGGATATGGCAACGACATCACAAAAATGTAGAAGTAAATATGTGCATCTTATTATTATCAAAAAGAATGTCACTTTTAGGAAGCAGGATTCATTATTAATATCGCAAATGCATCGACATACAACGTCAAATAGTGTAAACAACCCAAAACAAGGCAAAAAGTCATTTTTCAGGGTTTTTTATTATACTTTTTATTATTATATTTATTTCTATGAAGATGCCTAGAAAATCACCCCAATTATTCTGGAATTATTAATAATTGATTTTTTGAGGAAAGTAAGACATCTGACCTGTAGTTCTTCATATCGTAAAGATTTTTTCTTAATACACACACACACTCACACATACTTACACACTCGCACACTGTGACGCAGGGCCAAACATCTGGATGACTACATGCTCGAGACTTCTCAGAAGTTACTACATCCTGTTTTTTTTGTTTTTATTCATGGTGTTGTTTTTCTCTGAGACCTGACTCAGGACACATCCCTCGTTATTCCACAGCGCTGTCGAGGTCGTCATTCTGTTTGGTCAGAGGGTGTTGATTGATTTCCCGTCTCTGACGGTGCTGCAGCCGCGCTCCCTAGCGTTCCTATAGCAACAGCCTAGACAGCGGCGTATCACTGTGGACGCGCCGCGTACACAAAATCTAATAATGAACAAACCTCTTAAAAATCATTAGTCTTGTTTAAAGGTCCCATATCGTAATATTTCTTTGAGAAATTAAAACAGGTCACCTAATATTTCACTCTGATGTAAAGGAGCTCTTGCTGAGCAGCAAGCGAGGGGAGGGGCTCTACTTCTATGAGGTCACATTAGGATGAGATCTAATTGGCTCGTTTAATAGGGGAAAAAATGCAGGGATTACTTTTTTTTTTTTTTTTTTACACACACTGGAGAGCCATCTGAAAGTCTAAAAATGATTAAAAAGTGAATTTTGCATAATTGATCCTTTAATTAAAAAAAAAATTGTAAATGTTGTTGAAAGCATGACTTTTTTTCAAATTTAACTACCCAGTTTCAGGGTTACAAAGCCGGTGCCTTCTCTTTCTCCACCCATCTGACGTTATTCAGAAACATGCAATATCCTGTGTTTTTTATGTTTGTACCATGGCGAAGCAATTCTGTCTATCTATCTATGTATCTGGCGGCACAGTGGCGTAATGTCGCCTCGCACGTCCAGGGTCCGGGTTTGATTCCCGCCTCTGGGTCTGTATGCCTGGAGTTTGCATGTTCACTCTTGGTGGGTTCTCTCCCAGAGTCAGGAAAGACGTGCAGGTTCGGCTAATCGGCGTTCCCAAATCGCCTGTAGTTTGTGAATGACGACTGGGTGTCGAGCTGGCAACCTGAAGTAGCTACTACAGAAATGATGGATACATCGCCAGGGTGAGGATATGCTGGGTGACATGTGGACGGATGAAATACGAAGAAAAAAAATGTCCGCTATTTATCCATCCATCTATTTTCTTGGTTCAAGTATAAGAGCTTGTCAGGTAAAATCAAAAAGAAGAACGAAAGCCAGTTTCACAGGAAGCACCTTTCTTATGAAAGTACAAATCAATGTGAGCTAGCTAGCAGAAATGCTTTAAAGGGAACCTGATATGCAAAATTCTCTTTTTAGTCATTTTAAGATGTGTTGTGTCTCTAGGGTGCATGTACTGTACAAACAAACAAAAAATGTGAGGTAACAAAAAAAAATGTCGTTTTTTTTTTTTTTTTTTAAACAAGCCCAGTACATTGTGACCTCATAAAAGGTCATATAATATACATATGACCCCTCGTATAATATACATTGCGACCCTTCCCCAACGTGCGTACAAAGAGTTCAAGATCAGCTTCAGAACAAGTCAAGAGAAGATCAGGGAAGGAAGCGTTGGACCTTTTTTAAGGAAGGGAGACGACGGAGAATGAGACGTACAGTGGGCGGTTTAATCTAACCAACCTACTGGATTCCAAGCGCCGTTAAACAACAAAGCAGAACTCGTTTCTCAGCTCTGCTGGAGGGGTGTGGCTCAGCAGAAGCTCATTTGCATAGACACAGAAACGGTGCATTTGGCGGAGGAGTGAAACAGAGGGAAGCGCATTATCTGAGGAGTATATCTGCTGGAAAATTAACACACACACACACACACACACACACACACACACACACACACAGAGACTTTAAGGGAGATCTGAGACCTGTTGGAGAAATGGTAAAATACGGGACCTTTAATGTTACCTATGGGATCATGAATACTTTGTCAGAAATGTTGCGTCCTCTGTATTAATTTCTTGATTACGGAATTGTATCGCATTTGCATCATCACATCACTGGGATTAACCCTAGGCACGATGTTGTTCTCTTAAATTTTATTTTTTTTTAAAAAATAAGTTTGGTTCTTTAATTCATACAAAAGAAAAAGTCATAAACTTCATCACTGTTGCAGTAGCTCCGCTTCCTCCCATGCTGTTGTTGATGATCGTCCTATAACAGATGCCCCCCGGCGTGTGCTGTGGATGTAAATGCTGGTGTTTTTGCCTCCGCAGGTCGGTAAGCCTCAGGCTTTCGCGTCAGGAGGAAACGCACCACCGCTCGACCTTTCCTTCTTTGACAGTCATGCCACAGCAAGTAATGCACAAAGCCAGGTGAGGTGTCACACGCATACACACGCACGCACGCACACAAACCACTCCCCCGCCACCCCCTCCCCCCCCTCCTTTTTTTTTAAAGGGTGTCACTACTGAAAGTGTGAAAATGAACGCAGACATGATCTGAAACTTCTGTCTCGTCATGTCCGCGTCTGAGACACAACCGGTCGGTGTATGAATAGTTTATAAAGTAAACCACGTGTGGGATTAAAGAGGAACTGCAACAATCACTTCAAAAAAACAAAAAAACAAATAAAATTCTAATACTAAACTAGCTTATTCATCAGGAGTGAGGATCTGATTAGTCTTTAAACCTCCTTCCATTGACACACTATCAGGACTAATATTGTTTAAGAGCAAGTTGTGAGCTGATTGGTCAGTGAGGAAGAAATGTCCTGATGCAGAAAAGTCGCCGCTGTCGGAAAGACTTTTTTGTGTGCTTTTTTAAAATGTATTTATTTTCGTTTTTATTTATTTTTTTTTTTTTTAAAATGCATCCACAGTATACACTTTTGCTCACATGTAAAACCGTGTGCAAAAGCAGCAGCGTGATCTAGGGGGCGTGGCTCATTTGATTTACACCTGGACGTTCTGGTCATCCATGCAGTGCACAGATCTGTTCGAGTCTGATCAGCCCCCCCCCCCCAAAAAAAAGAACAAAAAAAGAGCTTTTTAAAAATGTATTTATTTATTTTTGGACTAATCCCTCTTTCTGTGGTTTCATTGCTTAAAAGAATTTGCGTTTGGTGAGTGCCGTGAATGTGCAGGGCGCTCACCTCCACACTCGGTTCACTCACCCTTGTTGTTCTGAAAGTACTGGAATGCGCGAGATGGACCGCCGACGCTATTATGTAAAACGCCACGCCTACTCGAATGGGGGGAAGCTGAAAGAACACACAGAGGAGGCTTAGCCTATAAATGAAATATTATTTCTATTATAAAATATGTAATTTTTAGTAGCATAGGTCAAATTTAGCGGGAAGTATATAATAAGGAAAGTGCGGGAAAACATACAGTACACACCCATGAACGTGTGTATTCGGTTAGCAAGTAGCTAGCCAGATGGTTTTTTGTTGACGATTAAAAAGTTTGTAGAAATAGTTAAAAGGTTAAAAGGTTAATTTCATAAAATTTTGTTTGGTGTGACAAAATTATATGGCACTGGTTTCCACTGGATCGGTGGCTAAATATTTATTAGGAAAGCGTACAAAATGTCCCTATTTAACGGAAAGATTTAGAATCTACCATCATTGCCTCTTTTTACAATAAATGGGAAAGCGAGGATATACTGTAGAAAATTTAATGTAAGTTGTACTTCTTTCGTCGTCAGACAAACACACTCCCCGTTCGGTAATCGGGGAGAGAATCACAGATGAGAAATCGTAGATCGGATGAAGATTTTTATTTATTTTTTTGACACCAGCGTGCTAAAATTCACGTATACCACTTCAGCGCTGTTATTTTAATGGTGAAAATACGAACTAATCCCAGTAAAAATATTGAGTTTTCGCTTTTACTTTAGAAAGTAATATCTATTGGTGCAGGCGTTTGTTTACATTGAGCAAGTAGCGCATTAGTAGCTTATCTACTTAAAACTGCAAAGGTTTTATTAAATTCTGTCCAGTCAGTTGTGCGTGATGCTGTGCCATAATCTGGACTAAATCACTGAAAAAGCGAGTTCTGACCGATGTACAGACGTACATTATATAGCGCTTAGCATTCGCTAAGAATGTTGACCATTATCATTAAGGATTCAACTGATTAAAAAAGGACTAACCGATAATGTTTGTTTCTCATAATATTTCTCTGTAGCTCAGACGTTTCTTTACTTGTACACCACAAGAGGGCGCCTTTGCAGTTTAGCGCTCCATATTGGACATTGCGTTTTAGCAGCTTTGTTTTTAAATGAGGACATTGTGACAAGCTGTATTTTCGACACCTTTTTTTTTTCTTTCTTATGTTGGTGAAAAGTGTTTTACTATCAAATTATACCATTAAATACACTTTGACTGGCAGTCAATGTGTTTGCCTTGGTAACAGTTAATAATTGATCAGTTGGTTATTGATTTACTGTGTTTAGCTGAAGGGTAAGAAAAATCTTGCAATCTTAGTTTCACTGAATGACGTTACAACTTTCTCAGAGCAGTAGCCTGTGTTGTCTGTCAGTGTGAGCTCATTTAAAGCATGAACTTTGATCTTTGTAACCACAGTGTGTGTGCAGTCATGTCGAGGAAATTCTTTGTTGAGGAAATCTTCCCGACGTTCCGAGTTGACCGAGCGTCAGAGATACCAAATTACAAACTTTTTAATGAGTCAAACACAGCTCATGATGCAGGATATTCCCAGTTCTGATCAACAGAATCTCAGGAAGGGGATGTGTTTCTGACTCGTGACTCGCTAGGATGCGAGTCAACAGAAGAGGAAAGGGGGCTTCTTTACTTCTTTATGGAAAAAAATGTGCCCGTCAGCTCTTTGCAGTATGTAGGATGAGAACATTGTTAAATTAAACAGCCTGTCAGCAGAAGAGACACAACAGCAGGCAGTTGTAGCGACTCGTATACGTTTTATTGCGAATCATGACTTAGAAAGCTGATCTTATCATCCTTTAATGCTCATGAGGCTACTGAAACGGCTACCACACATTTATTGCACATTTATTTTTGCTTAAATAACCGGTTAAAATGTATTTACCTTCTAAAAATATACAGTATATAAAAAGCCTTTTTTATGACCTATTTTTAGCTATTTCAAGATTAAAGGAAATTTATATACTTTTTGTTATTTCTCAGTGTATGTTGTAAACCATCTGATTCTAGGTTTAGAAATCATTACAAGCTTGAAAAGATTTGAATAATGTTATACACCTGCACCGCAAAAAATCTGTCTTGGCAAGTAAAACGCTCTTGTCAAATTTATTTGCGATTTCTTATTCGTAAGCCGAGTACAAGATTCCAGACATATTTTACAATTTTCCTAGCTTGAAATTTTCTTATTCTACCACACTGCAAAAATGACATCTAAGCTAGTGAAAATATCAATTAAATTTTTTTTTTTTTTTTTTGGATTTTTCCCCGATTTTTCTCCCTAATTTAGTCGTGTCCAATTCCTCCCCGTCACTAGGGGGCGCCCACATTAAGGCTACTACTACCACTCAGCCGGGAGGGCCGAATTCCTCCGAACCACGTGACGCCAGCCGACCGCATCTTTTCGAACTGCTCGCTCGCGCACCGTTGGGGACGGCGTAACACACTCGGAGGACGGCGCTATCCGCTCCCTCCGCTGCGCGAGCTCACAGACGGAGGCCACTCGGAGGCCCTAGTGAAAATATCTTGAATCTAATCAAACGTATATATAAAGTTTCTTAAAATAATTATATTTCTAGACACGTTTACTAAAATCTTTGCTAATTTAAAGTATATGTTTTTAGAAATCAGCTCCATTAAGCTATTCACCCAAATACAGTCATATGTTTATGCTTGTATTAGATTTGTAGAATATGTCTGGAAATAAGGTTTCTGTCGTTTGTTGGTTTATTATAAAATTATCTCCCAATAGATCATACCTGTGAAGATTGAGTCGTTCGTGTGAGTCGCGTTAACTGGACGTCTTCCTACACACCCGAGTCGCTTCGTCTAGACTTGAATGAGTCTCTTAGTGCTGAAAAGTTTTACTAATCTGATCAACAACTTCTGACAAACGACTTTACGTTTCATCCTGCGTGTATATTTTGAGTAAAATTGTCAATTATTATTTATTTCTTATTTCCCATTTAGTCTTTGTCAATGTGTCTTTTTTTTTTTTTTTTTTTATAAATAAACTCGATTGTATTACTTACAGTTAAAAGGCAGAATCACACTGGAAGGAAATCTGACACGGTCAGCACTTTGGTTTCCTCTCAGAACGGAGAAAAATAAGTAATGTCACTCAGATTAGACATCCAACGTACATCGTTCTGCAGTATGTAATCACAGCTACGTTTAGCTGTAGTATCACATAAACCTTACTGTTTTCTGCCTTTTCAGGTGTAAAAACAAAAAGTAGCATCATGGTTGCGTTTTAATATTAACTTGTAATTTAGCAACACTGCTACTTTTAGCAACAAATGCTACATTTGTCTTTTGACATAAATAACCATTCTTTAAGAAATAAGTTCAGTCAGTGTTTAACTATTATACAAGCCATAAAAATCCATATGATGCACCTGATGAGAAACACAAACGTGTACTACGCATGCGATGTTCACTATTCTGAACCGAATTTAAATCACATAATCAGAAACCTTATTCGTCAAACTATTTACATTTCTTATAAGTTCTTTTCCCCTAATTTAAATCTTCCCACTGGGGAAATTAAGCATCTCCTATTCTGGCACTTTTACTTAACGTTAAGGTTTATAAATAGACGAGTAATATTTAAAAAAAAAAGAGAAATATCTACCTACAGGTTTATCCTGAGGGGAGAGTGAGGCGTAAGTTTAGTAAAGTTCTCGGTATAGCAGAAGTTATTGGTTTGATCTTCTCAGAAGTTCCCCATCTGGAGCAGAAGTGAAAACAGCTGCATTGCCGAGCCTTTCTCAGCACATTTCTATGCACTCTGCAGATTTATTAGCAGAAGTTAAAGTTGTGCACCGTGCAGGCTGAACCTCTCAAGTCCCCTATAAAAAAAAGTTAATCAGTGTGGGTTTTTATGTATATTTAACAGCATTTGTCGAAACATGCAAAATTCTTTGCAGAGAAGTAATAAAGTATGATTAATTTGAAGATTGATTTTTTTTAATTTTTTTATTATTATTAGCAAAGCCAGTAGTCGGCTGTAGATTTGTTCAGAGGATTCTTCTTAACTTCTAGAGTCTAGAGCTGCTGTAGTGCCGACTTGGTTGCATTGTTTTCAGCATTACTTTCACATCATTTTAAATATTTAAAAGAAAACAACTTGCTAGCTAGATGTTTGAAACTATTATACAACGGGTGTTCAAGTCAAACAGGGACTTTACAGGACCTCTGCTGGAAGTTTTCACCACATCGCCCCCATACAGTCCTAATCATCCCACTTCCGGGCTTTAAAGGCGTTCCTGGAAGGTCAACATTTCGGACGTAAAGCAGACAGGCAGTCCGATCATGGCTCTGTCGTACTGAGAAAACTTTCTATCTCGATGGTGTCCAAGTACCAGTGAAACACTGTGATAAGTGCATTAGTGGAGCAGGGGATTATATAGAGAAATAAAGGGAGTTTTTACTCTCAGAACCGTGTTCTGTTATTCTGCACAATCAAAAGTTCTGGCTTGACTTGAATGTCAATATATACATTTTTATACATGTACATTTATATATACTTTGTCTTATTTCACTCTGTTTTCCTGTCTTTGTCTGCATTCTTTATTCTATTAATTGTTCTCACATGTAAGTAATGAAATGAACTCTGGCGTTCATCAGGCACCTGTTTTAGGGCCGCTTTTTTTTCTTCTCCTGTTCGTCCAGCTCCTGCCTGTTAAACTCCACATTTAGAAATTCTTGGGTATGATGTTTAAACGGACTACATAATGGACTTTGTGTGTCTTGCTGATCTCCTGAAGCAGTTTAGTCCTTGTCAACATTATATTTAAGCAAAATATCAGGAGCATTATGTGAATTAGATTCTAATGTTGATATAGGTACTAAAGGTACTACTAGACTTTTTAAATTAATTATTAGTACTAATTAGTAGTAGTAGTAGTCTTAGTATTTATTGAAACTCTTAGATGCTGAAAAGCTGAAACTACTTTTTATGTCATCTGAGTCTTAACTAGGAACAATGACTTGCATTGCAAATAGAATAAGAAGCGGAAAGATTAGATTAAACAACAAAAAAAACACAACAATCAAGTTCTATATTAGTATGCTAAAATTTCCATTTCTATGGAGGGAAAGGTTTTTCTAAATCTAATTTGAATCTTTTCCATTTGTTTGATGATTGAATTGAATTAATTCTTTATTTCTCAGACATCAGGTCACCATTATGTACTGGATATTTGGGGATTCAGATTTGTGCCATGTCTCATTAATTCTTGTAATAATTTTTTCGTTCTGGTAGTTATTCACAGCTGTTCATTTCATGTACAGTGTATTATTTAGATTGGTTTTCTGTGTATGAAAACTGTCTCCTCATACCTTCAGGACTGGTGGTGTTTCGTCCCTGTGTTTTTCCATAACACTTGTACTAGGAAGGGCAAGAAACAGGAGACACCATAGATGGAGTGCCAACCTTTTAAACCCAAACAGAGTCCAAAGGCTGTCGGTGTAGGGTGATGGGTGTTTGCAAATTTCTCTATTTTGTGTGCGCGCGTGTGCGTGTGTGCGCGTGTGTGTGTGTGTGTGTTGGCACCCCTTCTAGGGCGTCTCCGGTCTCTTGTCCCTTAAGTTTCATGGAAAAATAAGGAATGAGTGGTGTGATATTGAATTTTTATTGCAGTCGGACGAAAACCTAGGGGGAAAAATGCAGACGGTTTGAGGATAAAGTAAGCGGGAGTATTCGAGTCAATATGGGATAATATAAAAATATATATATATATATATATATATATATATATATATATATATATATATAAAAAAACTAACAAGTTATATATTTTATATATGTTAAGTTAAAACATATATATTTTTTATATAGTAAGTTGAAATTTTTGAGGGGGAAAAACTATTTTCTTTTTTTTTTTTTTTTAACTCAAAGTTTCTGAAGCAAAACTTAAAAGATTACAAGAAAAAGCTACTAAATTTTACAAGAAATAAACTTGAAAGTTTTGTGTATAAAAAAAAAAAAAAAATTGTGTCAAGGAAGGAAACTGCATTACCACTTTGCGAGTTTGGGCAGAACGTGATCGAGCGCAACTTGTTTTTTTTTGTTGTTATGCCTCGAGTTGAAGATCTAATCAAACTTTACTTTTAAATTGCATTTAGAAACAAGGAAATATTTTTGCCCAGAATCACCAGATCATCATAAGCATCCGGACTTTAAAGAGACATTGCTGTAAGCTGAACCTATTTAGAAGAAAACATCATTCTGATTTGGATGAGGTGATCAGTAACTACAACGCAATGAACAGTTTTAACAACGAACATTTCCAGGGGTTTTTCCTGTTTTTTTTTTTGTTTTGTTTTGTTTTTTTTTCCCTCAAAAGTTTTGATTATTATTTTTATTTCCTCAAAAGTTTAGAGTTGTTTTTTTTTGTTTTGTTTAGGTTTTTTTTTTTCCCTCAAATACGTTAAATCATTTTGAGGAAGAAAACTTTTATCCAAAAAATAAATTTATTTTGCTCAAACGTTTACATTTTTTTTTTTGACATTTTAATTTTTTTCCTCACAATTTCAGCTTATATCTTGAAAATTCTCTGAGTTTTAAACTCGGAAATTCCCTGCCCTTCCCCTTCCAAAAATGTTTTATTTATTTATTACGAGATTAGTTACGAGATTTAGTTTGGTACTTTTTATCGGTACAATATTGAATAAAACAGGCTGTATTTGGGCGGCTAACACTTTCCTTTCAGGTTGAAGGTTATAATGATGGTGATGATCATGCTGTTCTCTTCTTCAAGGTGGAAGTAGCTCAGGCTGAAAGCCAACCCACCCCCTTGACCCCCATCACCCCCACCTCCCCGGCCCTGTCCTCCCCTGACGAGGTAACCGGCGTGCCGTGCAGCATGGTGCCGTGCAGCATGGTGCCGTGCATGGAGGCTCTTCTTAGCGTCAGTGCTGCGACTTGAACTTTCCCCGAATAATCCATCACACACCTGCACACAAACAGTCACGCATGCACGCACACATACACACACGCACAGGACACACGATGACTTCAATCGAAAATGATCAGCACTGTTTAGGAAACATGATCAGCACGCTGCACACCGATCTCTCTGTGTCACTCCATGTTTCAAATATTCTGTGAATTAATGTGTAGGAATAAATTTTTAACGTTGAGTGTTTCTCGCTGATGGCCATGATGATGATGATGATGATGAAGAGTGTTGTGTAGTATTGGCAACTCTTTCCTTTCAGTGAGATGAATCGGTTAAGTTATCTTGGTTTTAAGATGTACAGTAAACACACGTCATACACACACACACGCGCACACACACATCATACACATTCCCAGCATGGTGAAGACGCGATCCCGATGCATGGCATGCCAGGTTCCCTTTTTTTGTTCTTTTTTTTTTAATGCCAGTTGATCCAGCGAGTGAGCGAGCTGTTCCTGTATTTTCCATTTTCTGTTTTTCCGTTAAACTCTCATTGTGTTCAAACCGGTTGTTTGTCTCTCTAATTAAAGCAACTGTGTGTGTGTGGGCGTGTGTACGCATGTAAGTGTGTGTGTGTGTGTGTGTGTGTGTACTTCCTACAATCTATCAGGGTGGCCCGTCAGCCTTTCTGCTCTCTGCAGCTCTTTATCAGCGCCGTCTCACGTTTTTATTCTGGCGTAATCAGAGAACAGCCTGAGAGAGAGAGACAGTGTGTGTAGATGTGAAACGGTCAGGTCCTGGAGGTCAGCGTTGTACGTCTCGAGCGGCACCACGCTCCGTCCACACACTCACTGTCTCCACGCTCCGTCCACACACTCACTGCTGTTTAGTCAGTTTAGTGTTCAGTGCGCGGCTCTCTGATCAAACAGATCTCCAGTTACATTGTGATGATCTGTTGCTTTACCAGTTATTTACAGCTAAACAACTATGATGAGGATGAATAGCTCAGCTAAGGAAGGCAGGTTAGCCAGCAGTATAAGTGTTCATTATAGAGCATCAAATCTAACTATTCCAATTATTTCTCCATCTGTCTGTCTGACTATCTGTCTGTCTGTCTCTGTCCGTCTACCTATTTATTTTTCTATCTGACTGACTGACTATCTGTATGTACGTCTGCCTGCCTGTCTGTTTCAGTCTGTCTGTATCTATCTATCTGTCTGTCTGACTGACGTTGTAAATGGTCAGTGATCAGTTGTCTTCTTTCTTCTTGTCTTTTCTTTCCTAGCTTCTTATATTTCTGCAAATCTGTCCGATTATGCGTCTGTCGAGTTGTGATTATTTATAAGCCTGTGTATTCAGATACAGAGATTTTTACATGTTTGATTGATGAGGAAGTAAAATAAATTCTGTGTAAATGTGATTTAAATATTAATGATTGTATAAATGAACAGATGATTCAGGGTTGACTTTAAAATTTCTACAGACCTGCAGTATGAGTGTGTGTGTGTGTGTGCGTGCATGCATGTGTTCTGTTTATAACCTCCACGCCTTCAGCATGTGCTCTCTCTCTGACAGACGAGTAACGGGAACGACCCGTGGTCCGTGTTCAACACTAACGCCTCCGGGGGCTTCTCCAATAACTGGGCCGCTCAGCCTGAGGGCACAGAGACGGGGCAGAGCGGCGGCAATGCATGGGGCTCTGGTGGACAAGACCACCCTCACGCCTACCCGGGCCCAGGTAAACAATCTTACATCACCGTTGTGAGTTTTTATACAAACATGGCGACCGGAATGATGACCGATTCTCCCTGTACACAGCTTGCAGTAGTAGTGGTTTAAAGCTTCAAATGTCGTACAGAACATGACTTAAGCACTTGAACTTGTTTAGCGCTTTGATTTAAAAACAGAAAAGTGCTCTGTGTGCGCTGCTCCTGCTATATTAGCTGAGCAGCAGAGTTTTTAGACTGACTTTTATATTCTCCGTGCGTGACCCAGTGAACCAGTATCAGGGTGTATTTATGGAACGAGACTCGGAAGCACTTCAGTCACTCTGGATTCGGGGATCTAGAGCTGTGCGGTTTAATAGATTATGCAATTGAATCAGTATTTTTTAATGGCTGATCCAATTAATCGAATCCGAATCGGTTTTCGGTTCATTCACTTTTTAAAAAAAAAATTTATTTAGGTTTTTTAAATTTTATTTATTTATTGCATAGTACAAAATAGTTCTTTTAACTATTTTTTTTTATATAATTGTGGCATAATTTGCATAATCTAAGTTCATCTTCTGCAAACACTCGTATTTTGTAAGAGTATCACTTCTTCGTCTTCTTTTAAGTTTATGTGCATTTGGGGCCGATGACCCCGGACAATTCAGTGCCAGATCCTTGATCCTTGAAAATCGACGATTAAATTGTTACCAACTTGCATAAGAGACGCATCTGTAGCAGGGAATTATATAGAGAAATAAAGGGAGTTTCTGTTATTCTGCAGTCCCAGGCTGACTTGAACACATGTTTTATTATTGCTTCGTATGTGACATGACATGTAAACAGTCAACAAGACAAGTTTCACAACATTTCAGCATTTATTAAATACTTTTAATATAACTTTTATTTATACTTATAATATGATTCACAACTATGATGATGATGATGAGCATGGAAGACATTTTGACAGTCAGAATGTTATCAAGTTTTCCAATGGGGGGTGCCAATATTTACGGCATTAATTCGGAATAAAGTCAGGCTCAGGAACCGAACTGGACAAGTTCAAGGCAGGATTTTATTTAACAAAGAAAATGAATCCAGATTGTGAAAGGATTTGGGATTTGAACAAATAGGAGCAGCGTTCCTCTCCAGACCGCCCTGGTCTTCTCGACCTCGCTCGTTACACGTGATGTTCACATGCAGGCGCTAAAACAGAGATGAGAAAGCAGCCTAAATAAAACCAAACCAAGGTCGTTTCGGTAAATGATGTTCGGTCTGGTAAAGCCGAGGTGACGTGCCAGGAGAAGAGACTGACTGTATCTGATGGGTTTCTCCACTGAAATTAAAGCAACTTTTACCTCAGCAGATGTTCCGCTTCCTGTCAGTTGACGTCCCCGAGTTCATTTGTTCACTTTTTTGTTTACATTTTTTTTGTTTTTTGTTTTGTTTAAATAAAATCATACCTTGACTCTGTTCAGTTCGGTTCAATAGCTGGACTAGCTACAGTATGCTAATTAATTCCAAATGTCAGCACATCACGTCACATACTGTATTATATAACAGTTAATGCTGTAAATATTGGCACCCTCCATTGGAAAACTTCACATCTCTCTCTCTCTCTCTTTTTAAAGTTGTATTTATTTAGCAGATTTACAGAATTAAAAACAAATAGTAATACATTTGAAAAATGTGAGGAAATATGTATAAACAGAATCGAGCAGATTGTCCCGGATGAGCGCGCCAAGGGTGAAACTCCCTGAGATGGCACCAGAAAGAAACCTTGAGAGGAACCAGACTCAACAGGGAACGTACGGTTACCTCAGCGGTACCTCAGCACACGAACGTAAAAACTCGCCTAAGAATGAGCCCCGGAATACGAAGCATTTCCGATGCGCGAGCAACCGAACTGAGCGCCGGCTATATTGCGCATACGCCCAGGAGACGTTCAAAACTCTGTGGAAAAAAGTGTCAGTGGAAAGCAAAGCGAAGCGAGTTTTATGTGCAAGGTTTGTTTGTTTGTTTGTTTGTTTTATACAAAAAAATAGCACCGTGTTCCGCAAGAAGAAAAGGGAGCCGCTTTCAGTTTGGGTTTTGAAGCAGTCGGTGCCGAGAGGAATCATAAATTACGGTTAAGCATAAAGTGAGGATTAATGTCTGTTTATTTCATATTTTACTTAATTTGCATGTCTTTTCTAAATGTTTTGATTGTTTTTATATGCAAAAAATATGATTAAAGTGTTGGGAATTGGTAATATTGGTAATGTTTCCGGGTGTCTGGATAGGATTATCTGCTTTATGTAATTTTTTATTTATTTATTTATTTATTTCCCCGATTTTCTCCCTAATTTAGTCGTGTCCAATTCCTCCCCGTCACATTAAGGCTACTACTACCACTCAGCCGGGAGGGCCGAAGACTATCACGTGTTTCCTCCGATCCGAATGTGGGAGCACAATTTACCTCTCATCCCTCCCCTCTGAGAGAGCTCGGCCAATCAGCTCTCTCTAGACCTCCGGCTGCGAGAGGTTACAGCACCACCCGGGAATCGAACTAGCGATCTCCGGATGATGGGGCGAGCGCTTTAACCACTGCGCCACTCGGAGGCCCCTTGCTTTATGTAATTTTCTATGGAAAAATGCGTTTCACAATGTGAGATTTCACCTTAAGAACTCGCCTCCAAGACGGATTAAATTCGTGCGACGAGGTTCCACTGTAGTTTGAGCGATCATGTGATTATCACCTGTGTGTCAATTCAGTTAAGTTATCTAAGGGGTACCTCTATCTAAAAACCTAGTAATTCCACCTGACCTGATGTATGTTTTATTATAAACAGTATTGTTGATTTAATGTCCAAAGAGTGAGGTAGTTGTTTTAGTCTCTCAATCTAAACCGCAAGCATGAGAATGTGCGAGAGTTTACTGGTTGTTTTACTCTCCTGTCCATGTCACATGACATGATCGTACCTTCAAATGACATTTCTTCCTTCTTTTTCCTCCCTGAAGATATTTATCCGTACCCGTACCTAATCGATTACACAGGTACACCACGAGGCGTCTCGTAACGACGCTAATAAGCTGCATGGGTTGAACTTGAGCTCAGCTCCAAACTCACAAGCATGGGTCATGGTGTTACAGAATGGCTTTGAAAAAATACAGAGTGAAATTAATTCCTCAACATAGAATAATGTTTTTACGGTTCGGTTTTCCTTGTTTATGCATGACGACTCAGCTTCAGAATTGTGTGTGCTGCTGGAATATTATAGCTTAGGGGTCGACTGATGTCCTCTCACAAGACAGAATAGCACAGGTTTATGTCCATGTCATAGCTTGTAATCGTTGCTATGGTTACAAGGTGAAGATTTATTTTTTTCTTTAATAGAGAGAGACGCACTGACCGTAGACGAGATTCAAACCCGCCGACCGTGACAGCTGAAATAAAATTTAGAATAATTTACAATCATTAATTCATTTTCTGTGTAAGGGGACAATTTTGCTAACTAGAAAGAAGAGGAGAAAAGTAATGGGCGGGGCTTCAGAGCTTTAATATTGATGTTTCTGCTGATAATCAGTCGACTCCCTACGTTAATAATAATAATAATAATAATAGTTTTAACATTTTTTGTAGTGGATTGCTTTGTAATGAGTGCATTATTTGTAGGTGTGTGATTGGAGTTGTTTATTAAAGGGCTGTATAATACAAAAGTGGGCGTAACCTTTTTGTTACCCGAGACTAACAAAGGTTTGTGATGGAGACGAGTTGGTACCGCCTATGTCGGTTAATACAAAAGTTCCGCGTTACTTTTTGAAAAGGTATGTGATGCAGAAATGTTGTTAAAGGTGCCGAGGATGACGAGTGGGACGACGAGTGGGACGACAGGAAGTCCTCGGGCGGCTACGGCGAAGGCGATACCGGCGAGGGCGGCGCCATGACCAGAGGAGGAGCTCACGGATCCTCCATGAAAATCACCCTCAACAAGTGAGACGTCTCGCATTTTAACACCGAGTCAAGACGACTTCTTCATCTCAGCGGTTGTGTCAAGCCGTCACATCATCACATCTGCTTTCTACCCTTTTTTTTTTTTTAATGTGCAGATTCCCGGGATTCTCCAAATCCGGCCCCGAGCTGTACCTTCTGTCCAAACAGGGCTCCAAAGGACCCAAGCTATCCGTCTTTGTAAGATTAACATCCTTTTCTAATTATGTACAGTGTTAGTGAAGACAAAGAAGAGTGGGTACAATACAATACAGACGTTATTCTTATATTAGCGTCAACGAAGCTGATCTTGTGAGCTGAGCTGGATTTGTATTTACTGTACGTGTACCGTACAGTCAATACAAATCCGAGCTTTGGGACAGAGAGGATCTTAAAGACCTGATGAAGTTTCATATTACTGCATGTGCAGCAGAAATCAGAGCTATGTTTAATAGAGAAAGTAAAAGCATTTTCACACACACACACACATCTCATGTGATGAGAACTAAACTGCTGTGTGTCCAGAAGAAAAACACTTGTTAGTTTCAGTTTGCTAGAGAGTATGGAAAGGACTTTGGAGTGATGGAAAAAGGTCATGTGACCTGATGAGTCCAGATTCCAGAGCGATGGGCGTGTCGGGGTGAGAAGGGAAGCGCGTGAAGCGATCATGCATAGTGTCCACTGTACAAGCCTCTGCAGACAGTGTTATGATCTGGGGTCGCTTCAGTCGCTCAGGTCGAGACTCAGCAACGTTATGTGGCGATAAAATGAAGTCAGCCGGCCACCTGAATCACCAGGTTATCACATCTGTGGAGTTTTTCTTCTCTGATGGCACTGGATTCCCAGAATCATGTGGTCGATTCGTACCGCGCCTGAAAACTGCTCCGCCTCCGCACTTTCCAACTGGCCCGCCTTCACGTTGATTAAATTCCACAAGTTGGCGACAAATTATCCAGCGATTTCCTAGGGATCAGGCGATTCTGGATCGACTGCAGAGGGCGTCGCCCATCGGACGTACAATTTAGAGCAAATAAACTCCCGATGTTAAGTTGTTAGACTTCCATTTATTTTGTAAACTCCCAAGTCCTTCTGCTGTACCTGTTTAACGGTTTTCTTTTTCATGACGCAGCTCGTGTCCTCCTTCAGCCTATTCAGTCGTACTATCAATTATTCAGTAACTACAGTGAGCCTAATAAAGGTATCTAATGGTGTAGGAATTTCAGCCTGGACCCATGAGGCTTGTTCTTTACAACAGCAAGTGTAATGGGTTTAACAAAAAAAGGATTTTTAGTGTCCTGAAAAGGTCAGAATCTTTTCAGAAGGATAGGGCGAGATGTCAGTGCGATGTTTGGTGTGTCTGTGTGTGTGTGTGTGTGTTGCAGAGTGGTGAGATCGGCCCGGTGTGGGAGTACACTGAGCCTCAGCTGGACTGCGTTGTAGCAGACCCCAAAAAGGGCTCCAAAATGTACGGCCTCAAGAGCTACATCGAGTACCAGGTCACCCCTAATGTGAGTCCTGCACACCTTTTTTTTTTTTTTGTTAAGTATTAACGTCTTAACATGTTGAACATTTCTCCCCCCTCCCCTCTAGAGTACTAACAAACCTGTCAATCATCGATACAAGCACTTCGACTGGCTGTACGAGAGACTTCTGGAGAAGTTTGGGTCAGCCATCCCCATCCCGTGCCTGCCTGACAAGCAGGTCACAGGTCAGCTGAGAAAACCTGCTTGTGTGCGTGGTGTGTGTGTGTGTGTGCGTGTGTAGGAATATACTACAATTCTAGTAAGAAGGTGTGAATTCATTCTCTATAACGACAGCTCTGACTATATTCTTATGCTTTTGTTTACGGTTTCTATAGTTACAGCTTACACAGGATTACAGATCCTAGTGTTCACTCCGTACCAGATAGGGGGAATAAAATCCATTTAGTTACGTACCGTGATTCCTTTCCCCGTGTGGCAATTCATGTCTTACTGAACTGACTACAAAATCCAATTTATATATGGAAAATATTTTTTTATTTAAAAATGTTTGCGTTCGACGTGGCACAATGTTGCAGTTCCTCTATGATCCTATAGGTGGCACTTTAAACTATTCACACAGTGGAAGGTAGCACGGCCTTCCGTGTGTAAAGAACAAATTATTTGTGAAATATGTTTAGAAAAAATAAATAAATAAAATATTGAATTGCTATACAGATCGAATCGGGACCGATGTATCGTGATGATATCGTATCGGATGGCCCCTGGTGATCCCCATGCCTATTGTTTTTTTTTTCCAGAACGTCAGGCTTGTTAGTTTTTCTCACACCCCCATCGAGGGGTCGCCACAGCAGAACATTCGATCCGCACGCAACCTTTTTCACACATCCAGATTTTACGCCGGAGAGCCTCCCTGGTGCGACCCTCCCATTTTATCCGGGAATCGTACCCAGGCCTTTCATAAAGCAGGAGGGAAACCTAATAATGAGCCCTTCAGTGCTCCTTTTCCTGAATGTCAATACCATCTTCATGTCAGATGCTGAACTACAAGCATGCCCTCTTGTGGTGCACATTGTTAATACACATGAAGCTACAGAGCATAATTATGCAAAACAAACATTATCGGTTAATACAATTTAAATCGGTTCAATTCTTAACAGCTGTAAATGAATTAATGATGAATTATAAAAATCCCTAATAGGAACTAACTTGTTCAATCAATGGACTTTTTATAACACTAATTATAAATGGACAAACCGAGTCAGTCTGTGATGAAGCAGAATAAAATTCCTCAGCCGATGCGTTTATAGGAAAATAAAAAAAATTTTGGTGGTGACCGTAACATTGTGGATTAGTTTCCTGTAACTAATTGTAATTCTAACACTCACTGTATTCCTCCTTAAGGGGTTTTTAACAGTCCTGAACTTTGACTTGGTGTAAATTCATTCTTTAGTTTTTTGTTTGTTTGTTTTCTTTTCTTTTCTTTTTTGAAAGTCGTGTTATTGAGAAATCACGAATCCTCTGCCGCTGCGCCACTGTCAGAGACACTCGTTATAGAAAACCAATCAACCCCGAATGAAAAAGTGAACAGTGCTGAATTAAGTATTTTGTGAAGGACCGGTTTTGTTACCGTTTCTCGTCTCTAAGGACGTTTTGAGGAGGAGTTCATCAAGATGCGTATGGAGAGGCTTCAGGCCTGGATGTCCAGAATGTGCCGGCATCCCGTCATCTCCAACAGCGAGGTCTTCCAGCTCTTCCTCACCTACAAGGATGAGAAGGTACAGTATGAGGGTGAAGGACAGATGATTGGGTCTGTAGATCGTCCTATGGATGTGTTTTAATCGATTTTTTTTTTTTTCGTGTCTCACGCAGGACTGGAAAATGGGGAAGAGAAAAGCAGAGAAGGACGAGACGGTCGGAGTGATGATCTTCTCCACGATGGAGCCTGAGGGACTGCCAGACCTGGAGCTCCATGAAGTGTAAGTGACACTGGTATATAAACAGCAAATAAAACACAGTGTCTTATTTTTAATGTGTTTTTTTTTTTTTTTTTGTTTTTTTCTTTAGCGAGCAGAAGTGTGAGCAGTTCAGCCGCTTCACCAAGTCGATGGACGACGGAGTGAAGGACCTGCTGACTGTCGGAAACGAGCACTGGAAGCGCTGCACAGGCCGTGAGTGAGACACTCCAACATCTCCTAGAGTAATATACTTTCAGAATATTTAACACTAAAACATCTGCATTGCCTCCAAAAGCTCTGCCGAAGGAGTACCAGCGGATCGGAAAAGCTTTCCAGAACCTCTCGTCCGTCTTCAACAGCAGTGGATATGAAGGTCCGTCCGCTGCTCTCTCTCTCCTCGTTCTCTTCTCGCTCGCTCTCTCTCTCTCTCCTCGTTCTCTTCTCGCTCGCTCTCTCTCTCTCCTCGTTCCCTTCTCGCTCGCTCTCTCTCTCTCTCCTCGTTCTCTTCTCGCTCGCTCTCTCTCTCTCTCCTCGTTCTCTTCTCGCTCGCTCTCTCTCTCTCTCTCCTCGTTCTCTTCTCGCTCGCTCTCTCTCTCTCTCCTCGTTCTCTTCTCGCTCGCTCTCTCTCTCTCTCCTCGTTCCCTTCTCGCTCGCTCTCTCTCTCTCTCCTCGTTCTCTTCTCGCTCGCTCTCTCTCTCTCTCCTCGTTCCCTTCTCGCTCGCTCTCTCTCTCTCTCCTCGTTCTCTTCTCGCTCGCTCTCTCTCTCTCTCCTCGTTCTCTTCTCGCTCGCTCTCTCTCTCTCTCCTCGTTCTCTTCTCGCTCGCTCTCTCTCTCTCTCCTCGTTCTCTTCTCGCTCGCTCTCTCTCTCTCTCCTCGTTCTCTTCTCGCTCGCTCTCTCTCTCCTCGTTCTCTTCTCGCTCGCTCTCTCTCTCTCTCCTCGTTCTCTTCTCGCTCGCTCTCTCTCTCTCTCCTCGTTCTCTTCTCGCTCGCTCTCTCTCTCTCTCCTCGTTCTCTTCTCGCTCGCTCTCTCTCTCTCTCCTCGTTCTCTTCTCGCTCGCTCTCTCTCTCTCTCCTCGTTCTCTTCTCGCTCGCTCTCTCTCTCTCTCCTCGTTCTCTTCTCGCTCGCTCTCTCTCTCTCTCCTCGTTCTCTTCTCGCTCGCTCTCTCTCTCTCTCCTCGTTCTCTTCTCGCTCGCTCTCTCTCTCTCTCCTCGTTCCCTTCTCGCTCGCTCTCTCTCTCTCTCCTCGTTCTCTTCTCACTCGCTCTCTCTCTCTCTCCTCGTTCTTCTCGCTCGCTCTCTCTCTCTCTCCTCGTTCTCTTCTCGCTCGCTCTCTCTCTCTCTCCTCGTTCCCTTCTCGCTCGCTCTCTCTCTCTCTCCTCGTTCCCTTCTCGCTCTCTCTCTCTCTCTCCTTGCTTTTTTCTTGTTCTCTTCCTCGTTTTCTCTCTCTCTCTCCTCGCTCTCTCTCTCTCCTGCTTGTTGTGGGTCGGGTTAAACCATAATGAACGGGTATGACAGAGTTAAGAGTTGAAGTGTGTGTTTTGACCTCGTGAGTGTGTGGTTGTGGTGTTTCCTGTAGGAGAATCCACTCTCACTGACGCTCTCACAGCAGCGGGGAAGACCTACGAGGAGATCGCTCAGATCGTGGCTGAGCAGGTAGAGTACGCTCTCATCACAGCACAGGGGTCGGGGCCAAGCACCAGAGCTGTGTATAATACACACACAGAGTTACTGCAGCAGTGCAGCCTGTGGAAGTACAAGTTTGGGGTTTAGTTTTATTACTGAGCTACTTTTTGCTATTTCTTAACCCTTTTTAATGTACTGTAGTAACATTAAAAAGGGTTAATTAAAAACATTAAAACACATTAAAAAATGTATGTCTTTTGCCATTTTTTACTACACTACTAATTTTTTACCTTTTTGTTATCATTTCTGATTTTGCCATTTTTGCTACATTACTGTTGTACCTTTTTACTGTGAAAAACATATTTTTTCCTTTTTCACTACAGTGGAACCTCGGATTGTGAGTAACGTGGTTTACGAGTGAATTGTGAGTAAACGTGGTTTACGCAAACCGAGCAAAGATTTTTAATAAATTTTTCATCGGAAACCGAGCAAGTATTAGTTTACGAGCGCCGAGTATCATGCATCACGCATGCGACTCTTATTTTGACACCGAGCGACACTCTCTCACCTCGCAAGTGCAGATTAATTTGTTTTATTTTCATTTTATGGATTGTATTAATTATTTTTATATATTTATTTTTGGGGCTGTGGAACGAATAATTTGAGTTTTCATTATTTCTTATGGGAAATTATGATTTGGTTTACGAGTGTTTTGGAATACGAGCCCACTTCTGGAACGAATTATGCTCGTAATCCAAGGTTCCACTGTACATTACAATGCACTGTATGATATTTGTATTGAACTTTTTACCACATGCAATTTACTATTACTATAAAAAAAATTACCTAGTTTTACCAAAAAGTTTCAATTTTTGCCATTTTTACTGTCGCAATTTAATTTTTTTCTGTCTCATTTTCTGTCTCACAATTTACGACCTTTAAAATTTCTAACGTTTTTGCTTCAGTACTATTTATGCTTTATGACTTTTTTACTATGTTACTATTTAAAATATTTTACCTTTTTACTCTCTTAGAATTTACGATTTTTGGCCTTTTTACCTTTTTACTTTTTACAATTTTTTTTTACCTTTTTACTGAACTACTATAGACGTGTTTTTTAGCCTTTTTTTACACGTTATAATTAACAGTTCTTGATCCTTTTACTGTTATTATTTAACAATTTTGTCCTTATGATTTACACTTACACTACATTACAATTTCCATTACAAAAAAGTAACTTTTTAACATTGTAACTACAACAAAAATTTCAACTATGTACACGATTTCAATTTGTCACTATTTATTATTTTGTTTTTTAAACCTTTTTACTACAATATAATTCATGATTTCTAACACTTTACTGTGTTACTATTTAAAAGATTTTTTTCCCTTTTTCACTCCATTATTATTATTTAACATTTTTGTCCTTGTTATGATTTACAATTGTTTTACCCCTTCACTACATTACGATAAAATTTTTTTTTTACGTTTTGCATTGTTACTGTTTAAAACATTTAACACTGTTTCTACATCACTATTCATGATTTCTTAAAAAAAAAAAGATTTACCACAGTATGATTTCCCATATCTTTTACCACATTACTATTTACAATGTATTACCTTTTAACTATGTTGGTTCATTTTCTCCGCATTCTTTCTCTGTCGAAACCGTTTCCCAGGTTTGTGTTAAGAATAGAAAGTCGAATGAGAAACAGCAGACGCGTCATGTTTAGAGATCCGAGTTTCCTTTTGCAGGAATTTTGATGTCAGGTGTTGGATACAGACTGAGCGCAGATTCATCAGCTCTTGTGCTTTACATTTCCATTGCAGCGGTTTTGTCTCGTGTATCTACAGTCGACTTGCGTGTCTTTTATCATGTTAAACATACAGGATGAGAGTTTCTGCAGTCTGGGATCAGGGTTATCTCCCCTTTCCCTGGTGTCTCCCCTTTGTCTCAGACACTTCCCTGTCCTGTTTATTACCTCACTTACACCAAACATGTCTGCAGTTTTCAGCACATACTGTACAAATGTGTTTTTAAGGCAGATGTAAAAGTCATGGCACAGATGTGGAGTGTCATTGATGGAGAGTTAAATTAAATATTCTGGGTTTGATTTTATTTTCATCTCGTTAATTTTATGTACTGTATTTTTTTATTTTTTAGAATGAAGGAGATCTAAATTGCATTCGATTTTAGAATCTAGTTAATCTTTAAGTAATGTTTTTAGTCAGGTCTGCTAATTGCGGTTGTCATGACGGCACAGCGGCGTTACATTATCTGAGATCAAAACAACACTAATTGGCTATAAAACACTTCATCAAGTTCATCACCTTCATCAACTTCGTAAAAAAAAATTTTTAAAAAGGTGTTTATAACAACGGTGTGTTTTGTTTTCACGTCTGAATATTGAACTCATTTCGATGGTGTAATAAACGAGATTCACATCATTACCCTTTTTGATAAATAGTCTGTAAAGGGTCAACAGTCCATGTGTTTATAACACAACATGGAGATGTTAGAACGGAGAATACGGCGCCTTTTATAAAGTATCCACAGCAAACCACCTGAAAGTCTGACTTTCAAATAATCCAGCGATCATGAGCAGACTAGGATCGTGCAATGAACAGGTTATTTATACAAGTCAAGGCGTTCGAGTCCAACCTGGGACTTGCGATGACATTTCTGGTGAATGAAGCCGTAAAAGCGATCGATGTTTACAGAAGACTTCGAGCACAGAACGGTGAAAATAAATATATAAAAAAAAAAAAAAAAAGAAATGAAAGAAAGAGACACAACGACACCACTCGCACGTTACAGGAACTCGATTCAATAACTGGAAGTTGCTGCCACGTCTCACGTGCAGTCTACCCTGACTTCGCTCCAGGATTCATACACTAAAGGGGTTCCTGGGAGGCCGGCGAATCAGACAGCCAGTGTAATCACGGCTCCGAGAAAACTTTCTACCTCGATGGTGTCCGAGCTCTAGTGAAACACTGTGACGAGTGCATTAGTGTAGCAGAGGATTATATAGGGAACGAAAGGAGTGTTCTGTTGTTATTCTGCGCAACCAAAAGTCCCGGTTTGACCTGAACGCCTCTGCTATATTGTGCGATAGCGTTATATACAGTATGTCAGTACAGCGTCCCAAATTATTATTCAGTCTGATTCAGATCAGCGTCGTTAAACTGTCGCTCTGGCGTGTCCCAGGAATGATCATTTGTGTACCGGATGAGTGAAAGCGGAAGTGTGCGTAATAACCCTCACTAATCTGTCTATCTGTCGTGTGTTTTATGTCTTCAGCCTAAAAAAGATCTTCACTTCCTCATGGAGACCAACAACGAGTACAAAGGAGTTCTGGGCTGCTTCCCCGACACCATCGGCGTCCACAAGGTACTCGGGATGATCCGGGGAAAAGCACATAAAGTCGAACCGCAGTGAGATGTGAGAAATGTTGATGTTAAGGACGTCGTGTGTTCTGTTCGGATTCCCGCAGGCCGCCATCGAGAAGGTAAAGGAAGCGGACAAGCTGGTGGCCACCAGTAAGATCACCTCTGGAGAGAAAGTCACCATGGGCAAGCGAGCCAGCACCATGTCTTACGCCTTACAAGGTAAACCACTTCTGTCTCTGGTCGTGTTCTGTGTCTGCTCTTTGATCCTGACTGTGTGACCCCTGTGTGACCCCCCTGTGTGATTCGGTCCTGCAGCGGAGATGAACCATTTCCATAGTAACCGCATCTACGACTACAACAGAGTGATGCAGCAGTATCTGGAGCAGCAAATCAAGTTTTACGAGACGGTAATCTGTCCTTAAACATTACACACGTTAATACAGTTTATTAGAGAGAAAGTATCTGTTTATTCACAGTGTTGTGACAAAGTATTTGACCCCTCCCTGAATTTTTTGTTGTTTTTTTGTCACACTTAAATGATTGTGTAAAGTTGAAATTTGTTTGATGATCTCAAAGATAACCAGAGTAAACACACATTGCAGTTTTTAAAAATTAATTTCCGTTTATTAGGGAGGGGGGAAAAAAAAAAAAACGTGGCCCTATGTGAAAAAGTAATTGCCCCCTAAACCCAATACAGTAAAGTCCCCTACATACGAACATTCAAGTTACAGTCTTTCAAAGCTAGGAACGAGGAAGCCAGGTCACAAGTCCAGCGTACATCGTCACGTGCATCCCAGGATGTTTGGAAACGAGAGTAAAAGTAGCGGTGATGAGGGCCTCCTAGTGGCGCAGTGGTTAAAGCGCTCGCCCTATCATCCGGAGATCGCCAGTTCGCATCCCGGGTGATGCTGTAACCTCTCGCAGCCGGAGGTCTAGAGAGAGCTGATTGGCCGAGCTCTCTCAGAGGGGAGGGATGAGAGGTACATAGTGCTCCCACATTAATCACGGCTCTACAGCCAATCAGGGGCGTCTGTGAGCTCGCGCAATGGAAGGAGCGGATAGCGCTGTCCTCCGAGTGTGTTACGCCGCCCCCAACAGTGCGTGAGCGAGAAAGACGCGGTCGGCTGGCGTCGCGTGGTTCGGAGGAAACACGTGATAGTCTTCGGCCCTCCCGGCTGAGTGGTAGTAGTAGCCATGATGTGGGAGCCCCCTAGTGACGGGGAGGAATTGGACACGACTAAATTAGGGGGGGAAATCCCCCCCCCAAAAAAAGTAGCGGTGATGAAGCTGGTGCTGCTAAGAAGTCGCCGAGCGATAACGATGGAGACAAAAGTGAAATTAATCGAGGGAACGGAGCGATGTGAAAAAGACGGCAGACGTCGCTCGTGTTTTTTAACATGGATCGTTCCACCATCGGCACGACTCTAAAGAATCAGGACAAGATCATGGACGTGTTAGTTTTATTCTGTGTGTAGACAATTGTGTTAGTGTCCTAGTGCGTAGACAATGTTTGTTGGACTTACGAACAAATTGGACTTATGAACGAACTCTCAGAACTTAATTCGTTCGTATGTTGAGGACTTGCTGTTAAATAACAAACAGGCCGTAATAACCGCCGTCAAGCTTTCACAATCACTGCTGATGAGTGTATTGGAATTAGTGCGATGATCTGAATCATTTAACTGTGATAAATATGTAATGAATAAATAAATAAATAAAAAAGAAGGGGGGGCAAATTGATTTTCCACGGCACTGTATCATAAAAAACGCTTTTTATGTCCGGAAAGAGTGATTTTGGCATCAGCAGCAGTTCCTAAAGTTTGATGTCCCGCAACGACGACAGATCTTATATTTTATATGCATTAATAGTTATCTTTAATAATCTAAGCCCAATAATACATTTCTTTTTTCTTGGTTAGTGTTACGTAACAAAGGTGGGAAACGAATGTTGAAATGTTTTGTGAGGAGACGTTTATAGAACGTTTATGGAAGGAGACCAGCCGCTGCGATGACATCACGATGCTTCGGCGCCGATTCGATTTATATTGTGATATTTTAATTTTTTTTTTTAAGGTTTCAAACACGCACAGATCAGCCATAACATTATGACCACTTGAACACAGAAGAATCGCAATACAAAAGTGAATCAAATTATTTCCCCCATCTCTAGTGTCCTGTGTGTATGTGTGTGTATGTGTGTGTGTATGTGTGTGTATGTGTGTGTATGTGTGTGTGTGTGTATGTGTGTGTGTGTGTATGTGTGTGTGTGTGTGTATGTGTGTGTGTATGTGTGTGTGTATGTGTGTGTGTGTGTGTGTGTGTGTGTGTGTGTGTATGTGTGTGTGTGTGTGTATGTGTGTGTATGTGTGTGTGTGTATGTGTGTGTGTGTGTGTGTGTGTATGTGGTGTGTGTGTATGTGTGTTGTGTGTGTGTGTGTGTGTGTATGTGTGTGTGTGTATGTGTGTGTGTGTATGTGTGTGTGTGTATGTGTGTGTGTGTATGTGTGTGTATGTGTGTGTATGTGTGTTTGTGTGTGTTTGTGTGTGTATGTGTGTTTGTGTGTGTATGTGTGTATGTGTGTTTGTATGTGTTTGTATATATATATATATGTGTGTGTGTGTGTGTGTATATGAGCGCTCTGTAACAGCCAGAGGTGTAAAGCTGTGATGGAGTTTTCTGTGACAGACTTTCTTTAAGAGAAGAGGTGTGTGTTTATACGTACAGGAGCCGCCGTGACGTTAGTGAGAACAGGAACCGACACGTTTCACTGACGTTCCACGACATCGACTATAAAACGGATAAAAAATTTTTTTTAAAAGTGCGATGACACTCAGAGGAGGAAACAATGTTAGAAAAGCGCGGCGGATTAACAGGAATAAAAGCTCAGGGTGGTCGAAAGTTTGTTTTATTTATTTGTGTGTGTGTGTAAAGTGAAACGGTGCTTTGTATTTACAGATTGCAGAGAAGCTGAGACAGGCTCACAGTCAGTTCACTACCATGTGAAGAAGAGGACTGCACTGCATCACACACACACACACACACACACACACGGCTCTCTCTCTCTCTTTTTCTTTTCTTTGTTCCTCTTTAGCTTCTTTATTTGTCCATGACCTCAGTGCCATAAAACAGCTGATGTTAATCTCAGACCAAAGGAGGTTTAGTAAAATATCACATCCTTCTTTTCAACAACAAACATCTGCATGTCTCTTTTTTTTTCTTATTATTATTATTAATCTTCGTCGGACAAGGATCAGGGTGATTTCAGTGCCAAATGTTTACTTTATGAAAGTCATTTCGATCATGAGCAGGAAACTCGATTCGATGGAATCAATCAGCGGAAATGATCCTGGCCGCCAGAGTACGAGGTTCTTAGAGGTCGGGCTCTGTTCTGTCTGAGGCCGTTTTTGAGCATCACCAGTTTAAGTCTTCACGAGCAGTGAAGAAGTCGTGTAAGGTTTAATAACTAAACAAATGTACGATCGATTTAATGGAAGGAGTCGAGCCGCTGCGACAGCCGTGTTGTTTCAGTGCATCATCTCGTTCTTCCTGAATTCTCCAGTTAGAATGTTAGAAAAACAAGTTTGGTTTCAGGATGTAAAGAAATTTTTTTTTTTTTTTTTTTAAAGTGCAATCAATGTGAAAAAGCAGGGAAGTTGTTTTGAAAAAATCGCCGTCGTGATCGAAGGTAAAATAACTGGCTGTTTCATTTAAATGTCACTTCCGTGCTTCTGAACTGACATTCTGAGAGTAAAAACTCCCTTTGTGTGTCTGTATAATCCCCGGCTACACTAATGCACTTATCCCAGCGTATCACCAGTGCTTGGACACCAAGGGACGGAGACGTTTTTCTAATCAGACCGCCTGCTTCATGCCTGCTGGGAACTCTTTTACACCTACACCAGAGCCAGCGATGCCCCAGGGAGCGTCTTAAACGTACAGTACTGGAATAAAACACTCCAGGTTGTCCAGTCTGAACATCGTCACCGACACTACAGCGGTGAGGTCCAGCATAGTCACGGTTACCACCACGAAGGTGATTATTTCCCGATACCGACGAGACCTCGCACTTCAATTCGGTAGGAAACCAGTCGGTCACGTCGTAGCGGCTGTAAGGACAACGGCTGTAAGGACGCGTCCCTGTTTGCTTTAGTCAGTTAGGATAAAAAGTTGCGGCTTCTTTATGAGAAATCCCGAAGAAAGGATTGTTGGAAACTGTTGGAAAAGGATTGTTGGTCTAACAAAAGCACCGACATTGAGGAGGAAACTCCTCTCTGGTTGGTTAATAAATTAATCAGATTTGAAAAGTTGAGAGAAATTAATAACATGATGTAGACAATGATGCAAATGTTTGAGCAATAATAATAATAATAATATACCTTTTGTTAATCTCCTCTTAAGATGAAAATGGTTGTCGATGTAGGAACTTGAGTGTTGACCGACTTTCTTAACACCAGAATTTATGTTAAAGCTTTTTTTTTTTTTTTTTTTTTGGTTGTGTTTTTTTTTTCCCCTCCAAAAATAAATATTCCGGTGGCACAAATGTCCTCCTGTCACAGGACCGCGATTCACTATGACAGAAAACACAACAGACGACACAAACGAGTGTCTTACACACTTTAATTTTTATTTTAGTTTTTATTTTATTACCTACAGTACAGTGTCGCTCTGCTGGTTTTTGTTTTTGTCTGTCCGTTTGGGAGCCGCAGAGGTTCGTCCTCGTCCTCGTGCCTTTATGTGCTGAGGAACTTCAGCATGCCTCATGTGCAATGCACTTTCCTTTCACAGTGCCAAAATACAACAACGTGTAGAACCGTGTGTATAAGCTCTCTCTCTTTTTCCTCTCCCCACACACACACACACACACACACACACACACACATATATATATATATATATATACAGTACCTGATCATGAGTCTGGTTTTTGAGCATCTTAAAGGAGGGCTGGTCCTTTTTGCACATATTTGTATCCGCCATCAAGCAAAAGCTTTTTTTTGTTTGTTTGTTTGTTTTTCCAAAGAAATCTCCTCTTCTTCTCCTCCTCACACCAGCGTGTAATATATACACACACATCTATAAATATATATATATACACACATTAAGCCATGCATGTGCTTTAGTTCATGTTCATTTTACTGTATGTATAGCGATGTCTGCAATGTTATTTGCACCATGAATTATATATATATATAAAATTTAAAAAAAGCCACGAAAGTAATTCTGATACGATTTAATAAACTTTGATTTATATTCTCTGAACGTGGAGTCATTTGGGGAAGCGCGCGCTCGCTTCGGTTCGAGACGGCGTGTGAGTCGAGTGTTAACGAGGACGCATGAAGCGAGGTGTTGTTCTTACATCCTGAATGTGATTCATTCAGACAGAATGTGTACAATCCAAATAAATATTCCTAAATATTTAAGAGCAGGGTAAGATGATGCCGCTTAACAACATAGACAGAGAAAAAATTGGGAAATTAATTAAGGATTCCTGTTTGTTTGTTTGTTTGTTTTTCCCCTAGTTTGTGTCTCGTTAAGTTTGGTGTTGGTCAAAGTTTGCTTTAACGAAAAAGGAAAAATTTTAATGATGCAAAATCATACAAGAGATATGGAAATATCACGAGTGCTGATATCCACCAGTATAGCACTCCCTCTCGTGCGAGTGGGAGTGCTATATCGCTTTTATATAACAGTTCCACAAACACCATTTATCATCAACAGATTATATATTTGTTTCTTTATTTAACCAGTTATTTTGCGCCTCAACACCTACAGCATCTCATGTTGCCGTTGTAAAAGAGCGTGGATGGTTGAGAGACACCTCAGTGCTGTTACTGTCCATTATCACCACCTGTGGAAAGCCTCTCGTCCGATCAGATTGCTTGGTCGGAGCGATCTGTTTGTATAATTACTTTGAATATGTGTTGTGTATTTATTTATTTATTTATTTTGGGATTTTTCCCAGATTCTCTCCTTATTTTTAGTCGTGTCCAATTCCTCCCCGTCACTAGGGGGCGCCACATTAAGGCTACTACTACCGCTCAGCAGGGAGGGCCGAAGGCTACCACGTGTTTCCTCCGAACCACGTGACGCCAGCCGACCGCATCTTTTCGAACTGCTCGCGCACCGTCGGGGGGGCGGAGTAACACACTCGGAGGACGGCGCTATCCGCCTCCTTGCGCTTGCGTGAGCTCACAGATTAATGTGGGAGCACTAAGTACCTCTCGTCCCTCCCCTCTGAGAGAGCTCGGCCAATCTGCTCTCTCTAGACCTCCCGGCTGCGAGAGGTTACAGCACCACCCGGGAATCGAACTGTTGTGTATTAAAAAACTATAATATATGGATAATTACAATCATCCCTAAAGGATTATTCGAGGCATGAAAGCAACAGTTTTTCGTCGTCCGTATGAAGCATACTGTAATAGAACAAACCCCAGCAGTAAGTTCTCTACGCAGGAAGTGACCTCGCTACTGTATTCAGGCTTTATTCTGCACCGTCTGTGGTCAGTCAGCTCTGATCGGGCGGCGGCCGCTCAGGGGGAGAGGTGTGGTCGGAAGGTGCGCGGCCGGATCATCATGGCGACCTTGCGTAGGGAGTAATAGTCCGTGTCCTTCCAGGTGAACCAGACGATGCCGTCGGGTCCCAGCGTGTTCTTGCTTTTCGCGGAGTAACGGCCGCCCTGAGGAGCGCACAGAAATAACGAGTGTAAACATGCGTCATGTGGTGATCGGTGGTGGGTAAAGTACACAAGTCCTGGATCTGGATGTTTGCTGTATTTTTGAGCAGAGTAAAAGTAAAAAGTATTCTCTAATTGAATGCCTCCGGGAAAAGGACAGATACTTGGAATATGTACGTACTGTACTAACAGTAAGAAAGTAAATGCATTCTGTTACCCCTCAACACTGCAGGTTCACACCTAAATCAGTTACGTTCCAAATCTATTTCAATTCGATGATGTGTTTAATAATAGACAGAGAAATTATATGTATAATTATATAAAACGTTTTTTTTTTTTTTTTTTTTAAGTAATGGACATGACCTTTGGTTAAGGAGGGGGAAAAAAATCCACAAAGAAACCAAAGTAGCCCAAGACTTTCTCTTTTGACTTGACCTGGATCAGAGCTCCTGCTGACAGGGATTAAAACATGGCCATTTTATTTAAAACAATTGGTAATAAATACCTGAGCAGAAAACGGCTCACTCTTCTATGCACTTCTATGTTAAACAAAACGGTTTTTGACTCACAAGATGATGCATTTAAATGTCCTGAGTGTATAGAAACAGTTGTAGATAGTTGTAAATACTGGAATTGATTTTTTTTTTTTTTTTTTTTTTTTTTTCCCGATTTTCTCCCTAATTTAGTCGTGTCCAATTCCTCCCCGTCACTAGGGGGCGCCCACATTAAGGCTACTACTACCACTCAGCCGGGAGGGCCGAAGACTATCACGTGTTTCCTCCGAACCACGTGACGCCAGCCGACCGCATCTTTTCGAACTGCTCGCTCGCGCACCGTTGGGGGCGGCGTAACACACTCGGAGGACAGCGCTATCCGCTCCCTCCGCTGCGCGAGCTCACAGACGCCCCTGACTGGCTGTAGAGCCGTGATTAATGTCGGAGCACTATGTACCTCTCATCCCTCCCCTCTGAGAGAGCTCGGCCAATCAGCTCTCTCTAGACCTCCGGCTGCGAGAGGTTACAGAACCACCCGGGATTCGAACTAGCGATCTCCGGATGATAGGGCGAGCGCTTTACCCACTGCGCCACTCGGAGGCCTGGAATTGATTATTAAACCGTGTAGGGATAGTGTGGAACCGTCGACGTGATCAGAGGTCACTTAAACGTTTGGTGAAGTTACATTGTTAAACATGTGCTATCACTCAGAGCTATGTTTAATAGATGAAAACTAAAAGCACCGGGATTAAACATCTGTGTTCATCAGAAAACTTATGAGACTCATCAGAAAGAAAAGGCTTCGGTTTGTCATAAAGCATAAAGATGGGATTTTGGAGTGATGTAAAAAATAAATAAATAAAAGACCATGTGACCTGATGAGTCCAGATTAACCCTACTCCAGAGTGATGGGCGTGTCGGGGTGAGAAGGGAAGCGCGTGAAGCGATCATGCATAGTGTCCACTGTACAAGCATCTGGAGACAGTGTTCTGATCTGGTGTCGCTTCAGTCGCTCAGGTCGAGACTCGGCAACGTTATGTGGCGATAAAGTGACGTCGGCTGATCACCTGAATGTACTGAATGACATTAGAGGTCATCACAAATCTATTTCTTCCCTGATGTCACACGTACATGTTCCAGGACTCGGAGTGTGAAAGAGTGCTTCTGGAAGCATCATGTGTGGAATCAAAGGTAAAGGTCGTCTAAAAAAAAAAAAAATAGTAGTTAAAAAAAAAAATTTTCCCCCTTTACCTTTACCGAAACCAAAATTGAAAAAAATAATAAATAAAATATATATATATATATATATATATATATATATATATTTATATATATATATATATATATATATATATATATATATATATAATATTTTTTTTTTTTTTTTTCAATTTTGGTTTTGGTTAAAAAAAACCTAGTAGTTAATTTTTTTTTTTTTTTAACTACTAGTGTATTTGAATCTTTTTCCCCCTTTACCTAGGCATGCATATATATATATATATATCCATGTTTTATATACTGTATGTAAATGTTTTTTAAAGTTTATTACTACTTTTAAAGCAACTTTAGCATTATTTAAATGAGTTAGAAATGACCACTGGAAAGCCACTGGAATCAGTGCTAGTCTAACTTAAAATTATCAGGTGCAAAATTAACACTGCAATAATAATAATAATACATTTTTATTTATAATGCACTTTATATTTGAGGCAAATCTCAAAGTGCTACAAATTGTTTCTACTCAAAAGCTCTAATAAAAAGGTACGTTTTAAGACCAGATTTAAAATCATCAACCGTCTGTGGCATCCTCAGATACTCGGGGAGAGCATTCCACAGTCTAGGTGCCGCCGAGCAAAAAGCCCGATCTCCCATGGTATGAAGCTTGGTCTTCGGAGGTTTCAGAAGATGACCCGAGACAGAGTGGAGGTTTCGTGAAGATATATGTGAAGTGATGAGTTCTTTGAGATAGGGAGGGGCATCACCATAGACGCACTGGTGAGTAAGAAGAGCAACCGTGTATTCAATTCTGAATGAAACAGGGAGCCAATGATTTGATTTGATTTGATTTGAGGATGGGCGTAATATGATCATATTTACGTGCTCGCATCAGGATCTTAGCAGCGCAGTTTTGAATATATTGCAGCTTTTGGAGGCTTTTTCCAGAAGTCCCAATGAGGAGAGCATTGCAGAAGTCCAGCCTGGAGGAGACAAACGCATGGACTCACTTTTCCGCATCTGCAGATGTAAGTGCTGGACGCAGTTTAGCAATGTTCCTGAGGTGAAAAAAAGATGTCTTGCACAGATGTTTGATATGGGCCTCATACGTCAAATGATAGTCCATTTTAACCCCGAGGTTAATAACAGATGTCGACAGTGGGATATTCTGACCGGAAAAGGTGATGCTAGTGATGTTGGATGTCCTAACCTGGTGAGGCGTGCCTACTAAAATAGCTTCAGTCTTAGAGCTGTTCAGCTGCAGGAGATTTTGCTTCATCCATGACTTTACCTCCTCCAAACAGAGGGTCAAAGTGGATGATGGCAGAGTAGATGAGGAGGTTGAGTTTTTCCTGCGGTAAAGCTGAGTATCATCAGCATAGCAATGAAATAAAATTTTGTGCCGGCTGATGACAGCCCTGAGGAAGCATATACAATATAAACAACATAGGACCGAGCACTGAGCCCTGAGGAACACCACAGGTAACACTGTGTGTAGCGGATTTAGCGTCTCCCAGGGCAACATGCTCCGTTCTTCCGGTAAGATAAGATGAGAGCCAGTTGTAAACAGTCAGAGAGACCTACAGTATGACGTAATCTGTGAAGAAGAATGTTGTGATCAACAGTATCAAAGGCCATGGTTAAGTCCAAATACACTGTAGTTGCTCCACCGCTGACAGTAGATTTGTCACGAAGTACTGTAGCTTCACAAAAGCCCAACCGTCAGTGAAAGTTTCGAGAAGACGAGCCCTAACCTGAGACGAGCTGAGGAAGAAAACCATGAATTAGAATATCTCTCTATAGCAGTATAGACCGTTCCAGGAGACAGGTGTAGAAGGGGTTTGACCTTGTGGTAGACGCCGTTCAGGTTGGCGTAGAAACACTGGTTGTACCACCAGCCCGCGCGCGAGATCTCGGCGCAGATGTTTCCCGTGTCAGGAGTGCTGAAGTCCTGCTTGTCGTGATACCAGCTGAACGAGTCTTCGACCGTACCGCTAAAGCCGGAGACGTGAAGCCTGTACTGGGCCGCCTCGTCCTCAATCCTGTCCACACACACACACACACTCGGCTGAGTCGTATCGCTGCTATAGATTACACTTTACTAAAGGACGTTATTATTACAACCTCAGTTCGTCCTCACCTGAAGCTCTGGTAAAGGGCGTGTTTGCGTTTGCCACTCCAGTCCTCCATGTCGATGCGCAGCGTGTAATCTCCCTGAGTGGACAGGTCATGGATGTGCCGATTCCCGAGCCAGTACTCGGTGCGCAGGTCTCCGAAACCGTCCTTGTACTCCTTCCAGCCGCGGTCGAATTTCACAGAGCCGTCCTGCCGCCGCTGAATGACGGTCCATCCACCACCTCGGGGAGAAACAACACTGTCAATCTTAACGCATTAACGCGGGTGATTACCAGTGTTGCGGGACGTTACTTTTTAAAGTAACTAATTACATTACAAAATGACCGTCTTCAAACAGTAATCGGTTACATTACTGCGTTACTTTCTGATAAAAGCAACGAGTTCGAGTACTTTTCCATTGCAGAAAATGAAAACTCCTTTGCGCTTCCTCATGCGCGTTGTTTTAGTCGAGACCTTTATAATTATTCTACCATCATCACTCAGCGAAGTTTGGCCCAGAATCTGTTAACTACTAGTACCTCCATCTCTATCTATCGCGCGGTGGCTGTAAGTACGCCTCATCATGATTCACCGCGGGTTTCGGCGCTGTGATTAGGTTTTTTTTTTGTTTGTTTTTTAGCCAATTTTCTTCTGCAAGCTCGCAGACCTTGTAGGACGACTTTCACACACACACACACACACACACACACACACACACACACACACACACACTAATGGATTGGGAATGACTGCTGTCTGGCTCACGGATTACATAAATTGTCTGAATAACGGATTACATTTTTGAAAATATAACTAAATAATGCATTACACACAACACTGGTGATTAATCTAGAAAATCTCAATGCGCCCCTTTTTTTTTTTCTTTTTTTTTTTTAACGTAAATTAATCATGTGTACAAGTCTGACCCTAATGGCTTACCATAATTGCAGCCCAGCTATGTGTAATAACGGCAAGTCTCGTGCAGATAATAAGACGACTGAGGAAACATCACCAGGTGTGCTGAACGGCAAGTTTCACTCTAAAAAGCTAGATGGACGTTTGGATAGATCTGTCTGCTCGGGGCGGTGTAACAGTCTGGGAGGAAAGCGATATCCACCCTCTTCACCCTACATGGGCTTACAAGTGGCTAGTGTCGCTTTGATTAACAAGGGGCAGAAGCGACTATGCCTCTTCCATTATAATACGATTCTTGCACAAACGGGACGGGAACATGCAACACCCGGGGACGTAACAAAGGGACGAGAATCAGGCTCCCAAAAATGTCTCCCACCGAAGCTCCACTATGTTCATATTTATTGAAATGATACTTTTCCGACATTGCATGTGAACAGGGAGCAGATAAACAGTGCAGGAGCTACAGGTGAGAGCGTAGAGGCGTTTACCGTCCGTGTCCATGTCGCAGGAAACCTCCACAGGCGCGGCTCCGAGCGACGGCACCACGGTGTAGATGCCGGACCGGCGCACACCGTTGTAGTAGATGGAGGCACAGTCGATGGGGCAGTTTCTCGCATGCTGCATCTCTAAAAGAACACAAACATCTCGGTTAATTCTGTTATAGACACATGAATGATATAGAGTCAGTCATAACGTGAAGTCGTGTTTACAAAATACTGAAGATACACTAATAGATGTCGATAGGCAGAAGTGTTTGTACCTTTCGTACACATCAATCTCCTGGAAATGTGGAAATGATGTCACTGGTATATGTGTACGCTTAAGAGTAACACAGCAGTGACATGGAAAGCTACTGATTATTTCTCCATTTTAAAACTGTGTAATAAGATTTGAGTATTTTGTATAACATCACCTTTAATAATTTAATATTAAGTATTTAAAAATTTTTTTTTAACAAATTTAAGTGATAAACTTGAAGTATATTTTTCAAAAAATATGAGTAAAAAATATTAATCAAAAAAGCTATTTTTGATTTGACATATTTTTGATTTGGTCTGTTTTAAACATAATAATTAACTAAAGAATAAAACAGCGCTGGTTCACCTCAAACATTAGTTTTCTTATAAAAACACGGAATGCGTTTTATTCCTCCTTCACTGCATTTATGCCTTAAAATTAACTTCCATACCGATAAAGACACTTTAGGACATGTATAACACTATCAGAAAACATACCAGGGGCGTTCAAGTCAAACCGGGACTTTTGGCTGTACAGAATAACACTGTTATGAGAAAGTAAAAAAATATATGTATATAAAAATCTCCCTTTATTTCTGTATATAATTTCTCTTGGACGCCATCAAGGTAGAACGTTTTCTCAGTACACCGGAGCCGTGATCTGATCCAGCCTGTCTGATTCATGTCTGAAACGCCGGCCTCCCAGGAACCCCTTTAATGGACCAAACATGTGGAAACATATGGACACATGACGTTCTTTAAAATGTTTCACGGCAGCTAAGAGTCGCATCACCGTACTATATTAAAGTCGTCTGTAATTTCAATCTCTTTACGCCGGTCCCAGTTTGAATCGAACACCGATCATATATATAAAGTGTCGCTGAGCATGTTGGGCAAACAAGTTCTTGTTCTGTACTGTACTTACTCTTACTATTAAACAATGTTCAGGTGTTAGAGAGATCACAAGATAAAATAAATCTTCACACTACTGTCAGAGCTGCTGGTGCAGAACATTAATTAACACTTTCTGACCAAATTAAGACTTTCTGACCAGAATGGAGCATTTGATATTAATTAAATATGAATCTGAGTAATATTAAGTAATAATAATAATAATAATAATAATAATAATAATAACTTGTAAACAGTGAGCCTGTACATGAAATATAAGCAATATGTTATATATAATTCTTTAGCTCGCAAGTTTACTAACAAATAAGCTACAGCACCCCCTGGTGGCTGCCAGACTCAAACCTTTCAGCACTTCATTATAATTCTGTTCTGTAAACTTGACTCCATGTATCCGCTGCTCCTGGACAGATATGAAGAGAAGTCTGGGCAGTAACTAGTGAGTGATGTCACTAGTTACTGTCGTGCTCACCGGGGTGCAGGGTGTGCTGGGAGCCCGGCAGCGGGCTGGTACGGACGATGTTGATCATACACCCGGGGTTCCGGCGAACTTTCTCCACCAGCATGGAGAGGTTGTGGATCTGAGCCTGCAGGTCGGAGACGAGCGAGGCCTGGACGTGCAGCAGCGTGGTGGCCTCGGCGTACTGAGACTCCAGCTCACGGAAGCGCTGCTCCTGGGACGAGTTCAGCCCAGACTTCTCTTCACTCTGACCGTCATGATGGAGGAAAGACAAAACCATGTAGAACTCGTTTACTTTCAGGCATTTGGCAGACGCTCTTATCCAGAGATGCTTACAGAAGTACACGATCAGGTAAGATCAAGTGAAAGACAAGAGGACCAAACTATGTACAACCTGAAAGGGTGAGAAAAAAAAAAAAAAAAAAAAAAGATGTCAGGATGATTGACGGATACGTGCAAAAGTTTGCGCACCCCCAATAACGTCGAAATAACATTTCAAAGTATTTGCATACAATCTGTAAAATCGCTGTTTCATTTGGATATTGAGGAATATTCTGGAAAACATTATCTAGTACTAAGCGCCGACACCGGAGACTCCTTCCATAAATGTTAAACGAAAAAACACCATATCGAGATTCATACACGTCGTTACGAATGAGCTGTTACTATAGTAACGCTAACATATTAGAACATCTCTGTAATTCAGAATCAAAGGACTCAACGATGCTTTGATGCGCACCGTATATTTTATTATAAAATATTTCAGAATGAGAGCAGAAATCAACATTTATAAAACACGGGGGACATTTTTCAATTTCTTTCCATTTAAAATGAGCCGAGTGCGAGCCGAGCTGGACGGTGTCAGTAAGCCGATAGTGCAGGGCGACAGGCTTACGGGCGCGGGTACAAGGCCAAGCACATGGGGTCAAGGTCCCGAGCTAATCCAGTTAGCAACCGGGGTCGAGGAGGATGGATGGGGTGTGGGGGAAAAAAAACAGAAAGAAAGAACTGAGGCCAGTCAATAAAAAAGCACTATATGAAATAAAAATATATTGAACTGAACTGAAAAACACTATTAACATGGTAAGGAAATAATAATGAAAGTGTTTTATGCATTACTGAAAATAAATCATCTGCACTAGGCCACTAGGAGATCAAACCAGGCTATTTTGTTCTCCATTAAAGGAGTTCCTGGGAGGCCGGCGTTTCAGATGTAAAGCAGGAAGTCCGATTTTCTACCTTGATGGCGTCCAGGCAAAAGTGAAACACTGGGATAAGTGCAGTAGTGTAGCAGGGGATGATTATAGAGAGAAATATTTATATATACAGTATATAAGCATTATTTTATACATCACTGAGATGTGTGCATACGGCTAATAAAAAATGGCAGCCAAGCAAGAACATGAACAAACCCCACAGGATTCATTAGTTCAGGGGGGTTTTAAGGCTGTAATGAAGACAAAGCTCTATTTAACTGCTTCGTCCTCCAGTCAATCATGTCATGGGACACGCCCCCAAATTTACTGCACAATAACCACAAACAGGGACTAACATGTGGATTCAGCCACAACACAGTACTGGTGCTGATTTTATTTCATTCTTTTTTTTGTGTTATACATATAATACAGAAAATGTGTGCGGCCGAAGGAGCTACGTCTGAAGTTTACGCAACATGGAAGTGACCGATCTGACTTTTCTAAGGATTTTGTTAACTTCAGCCGTTTTGGAGAGATGATTTTATACTGCACGTGACCCAAAAATGGCCATTTTGTCTCGCTTTAAGCAATAATAATTGAACATTTTAATTTTTCAAATTTCTTTGAGTATTAATTGGTGTAAGCCTGTCTGTAGTGTCCGTAACCATGTCAAATTCATGTTGCAATATCTTAACAGTTTAGCATCTTACACTTTTTCAGGTTTGTGTCCTTTCACGTGAAATCTAAATCGGCCGAGTTTCATCTGAGTCACAGTTAAGATCGTTGAAAGATTTGAATTCGAAAAAGTTCCGGATTCTAAAACATCAAAGGGCCCGAAACGGTGTTTAACAAACATGTTTCTTTTTATCTGATAAAAAATATAAATGTGTAATGAAGTATTATGGGAAATGGTGTTATACGTATGATCCTATCTGAAAATTCACTTTTTCACACACTTTCTAACACTGATACCACGTGTTGGCTGATTGCTAGTTGTTGTTAATAAAAAATACTGGCGACACTGAAGGCAACTAAATCTAGGACGCGTCTCTCACTAGTGTGGCTACAGATCACTAATGACAAGTTCGAGCTCTTTATCTACATATGATCAGCTCCGCCACTCTGACCCTCTTCGCCCGTCCGCCGCGGTACTGACCTGCAGCTCGAGCACTTTTACTCTGTGCCGATGGTTGCGCAGCTCCTCCTGCAGCTCAGAGATGGTCTCGTGCAGCGCCAGGATCTGCTGCTTGCGCTCTTCGTTCTCGTGCAGCCAGTAGGAGACCTCGTCCGTGCAGCGGAACATGTCAGGGCAGCGCTGGGCATCCAGCTGGGGCAGCGTGGCCACCAGCCTGCACGTGCCGTCCTTCATCACCTGGTTAACGTACTCGCCGCACTGAGACGCGCTGACCCGGTGCGTGCGCTCGTCCTCGCTCGCCCCCGCGCCCAAAACAACCACCAGGACGGTCAGGAGAGTCCCGGCCTCCATCTGGACGACTCGGGCTCAGAGCAGCATGATGTCCAGGATTAACCTTCAATCTCAGAAATGCAGTACAAGTGAAGAGGAGAAGCTGAACATCATCAGCGTTCTTCTCATTAGATTAATTGTCTACAAACTTGGGGGGGGGGGGGGGGTTAAGGTGAGTAGGTCCCCCCTTTTGCCACCAAAAGACTGATGCGCTGTGTGTTTTGACAACTCTCTATGAGAACCAGCATTAACCTTTCCCCCAATTTGATCTACAGTGGCTCTTCTATTGGATCGGACTACACATGTGGTCCAAGGGTGGAACTCAATATTAGGCAGGTGGTCATAATGTTATGGCGGATCAGCAGACACCTACAATATGCATAAAGTGAGAATCTAAAGACATGGGGATGTGCAGTTATTGAAAAATAATCAATAATAGTATTGTGTGGTGGGGAGAAAAAACATTTCTTACTACCTGCGGTTGATTATTTTCCTGTAACAGCAAATAACTTACAATAAGTCTAATGCTGCTACTACATACAGATGTACAACTCACTATAAGTTTACATTTACCGATTTCATACAGATGTTTATTTAAGCTTATTCCATGTATCATCATTCCAACAGGTGTATTTTATGTATGTTATTTTATTCGGTATTAGCACAGATGGCTTTTTTAAATTTTATTTTATTTAACTACTCTGC